>JZKD02S0057740.1:21236-98560 GCA_000966675.3 Picea glauca | reverse complement strand
ACATCAAATCCTTCCTCCAGAATTACTCAAAAGAATCATCCTGCAAGTCAGATAATTGGTGAGAAAGACAAAGGTGTACAAACCAGGAGAAGGATAATCAAAGCTACAGAGAAATCACATATAGCCTTCATATCCATGGTGGAACCCAAGAAATTTAATGAGGCTAGTAAGGATGTAAATTGGTTAAAATCAATGAATGAGGAACTGGATCAGATTGAAAAGAATGATACATGGGAACTTGTTCCTAGGGAATCAAATAAAAATGTAATAGGATCCAAATGGGTCTACAAAAATAAGATGAATGAGAAAGGAAATATTGTAAGAAATAAGGCTAGATTTGTCTACAAAGGGTATGCTCAAATAAAAGTCTGGATTTTGATGAAAACTTTGCGCCCATAGAAATATTATAAGCTATTAGAATGTTTCTTTCCTATGCTTGTCATAAGAAGTTTAAATTATACCAAATGGATGTCAAGTCACCTTTTCTAAATGGGGATCTAAAAGAAGAAGTCTATATGGAAAAACCAGAGGGTTTCCAACTGTCAGATAATCCTGAGCTTTTCTGCAAGATGAAGAAAGCCTTATATGGGTTGAAACACGATCTTCGTGCCTAGTATTACAGATTAGATAAGTATCTTCAAGACAAAGGGTTCAAGAGAGGAACAATTGACTGCAATCTATATATCAAAATAGAGGATAATGATTTTCTCATTGTGTTGGTCTATGTAGATGAAATCATCTTCAAAAGCAATAATGTTTCATTGGTACAATGGTTTTCTTCTTCCATGTGATCTGAATTTGAAATGCCTATGATAGGGGAATTGCCATTTTTTCTTGGTCTGCAAAGTACTTAGAGGTCTGAAGGAATATTTCTTTCTCAAGAGAAATATCTAAGAGAAATGTTGAAAAGGTTTCAAATGGAAGATTTTAGATCTATGAGCACACCTATGTTCACTGGATGCAAGTTAAGAAAGGACTTACCTAATGTTGATCAGAGTTCATATAGGTCTATGATAGGCAACCTATTGTACATCACAACATCCCATCCAGGCATAATGCATGATGTTGGAATGGTAGGAAGGTATCAAAATGCACCTTAACAGAGTCATTTCTTAGCTTTCAAAAGAATATTCAGATACTTGAAAGGAACAATGAACTATGGCCTATGGTATCCTAGGAATTAGAACTTTCAACTATCAGTCTATTCAGATGTTGATTGGGCTAACTGCGTGGATGAAAGGAAAAACACGAGTGGAGGTGCATTTTTCTTAGGAGATTCCCTTGTAGCATGGTTGAGCAAGAAGAAAGGTTCCATTTCATTATCAACCACATAAGTTGAATACATCATAGCTGCCACTTGTTGTACCCAAGTATTGTGGATGATTCAGACACTTGAAGACTTGGAGGTAAAATATACTGCACCGATCCCAATTCATTGTGATATTACTAGTGCAATTAGTGTGTCAAAGAATCTTGTATTTCACTCCAAGACCAAGCATACACCCATCAAGTATCACTTATTGAGGGAACAAGTGACCAACACTATTGTTTCTTTGCATTATATTCCATCCAAAGATCAGATTGCTGATATCTTCACTAAACCGCTTGAAAAAGCTCAATTTGAGTATCTATGCCACAAATTGGGCATGACCCTGTTATCAAGCTAAATAGTCTATTTGATCAAGGGGAGAGTGCTCCTAGTGTATCTGATTAGGGGCAGCACAGAGTCACTTTCATTTTTATTTGACATTGATGTCAAAGGGGGAGAAAAAGGTGTTTTCTGTATGCTACAATTGGACGTCTAAGTAGAATAGTGAAGCCTTTCAGGGTTGCCATCAATACCAAAGGGTGAGATTGTTGGCATGCTTACACGAAGAGTGTGCTTGTCATTAATGGAAAGAACAAAAAAAAACTAAACCTCGAGAGAGAAGAAGACGATAAATATCATAAGAGATAGCGGTTTCCAGAAGTGCAGACGAGGTCCAAGAGACAGACTCACGGGAGGAGAAAAAGTTGATATCCTTGAACACCTAGAAAACCTTCTAAGTCAGAGAGATCAGAAACTCAGGAGGAAGAGAGACAATGACCATTGGACCTGAGCACCAAGGATTAACAGTCGTTGGATCTAGATATAAATGCGCGAAGGTTAATCCTTTGGATGAGCATAGGAGAGAAGACTTGTCAAAGTCCTGAAGTCCCAAAGTAAGAAGGGACCATCCATCGACAATATTGATAGGTGGCATATGATCCACAACTCCAGAGAAAATCACTTCAAGATTTTTAGTTTGAGATTCAAAATCCCTAAAGTTCAGAGAGTTAGAGTTAATCTCAACTGTCATATCCAGAGGGATACATGGAAATGGATCATGAGCTCCGGAGATATCACTTTGAGAGCATCATTTTGAGATCAGAAATCCCCAAAGCCCAGAGAGCTGGAGAGCCAAAATAAATTCTCGACTGTCGAATCATCCGAAGTAGATCTTAGTCGTCAGATCGTCCGAAGCATATCTCAAGCATCAGATCATCCAAAGTGAATCTGGGCCATCTGATTTAGAAAAGATGTGGCATAAACCTGTGGACTCCGGGTAAAGACTTGAAGTAAGTCTCAATCATACAATTCAAGAACATGTGGTAGACCATGTCAGCAAGGACATGTGGTAGACCATGTCAGCAAGGACATGTGGAAAACCACGTTAGCAAGGACATGTGGTAGACCACGTCAGCAAGTGACACATGGAAACCACTCGACCTGTGCCAAGTCAACAGGTGACGTGTGTAATGTTACATCACTCCAGGAGTTTTAATTTAGAATTTTTACCACCAATAGATGCTCTAATTCTCAAAGTCCTGAATTATGAAATCCTAAAGAGGATACGAGTCATCCGATCTGAATATCACTTCTTGTGCATTCTTAACCGTTGATCTAGTACAGTGGAAGGAAAACGTAAGTGGAAGTGTTAACTGACAACAAGAGTTCTCCACCACCTATGACTTATTTAGCAGGTGACCACTCCAGAGGATAATGAAGCAACGATCATCCTAAAGTCCCGAAGGATCAAAGTCACTTATGATCGTTGATCGCACAAGAGGATATGTGTCAATAGATCGTTGACTCAGGGAGAAACTACTATAGGAAAATGCGAAGGAGAATGGTTTGAAATTACTGAAGGCCGAAGTCCCAGAGTGGAGGATAGTCATTGAATTAAGGAGGACCGGTGTATGCAAATCAAAAACTCTAGAAGATTAACGTACGGAAGAATCAAGACTTTGAGAATTGAAATTCCCAAAGGAGGACTCGTGGAGGAGATCCTGATTGTTGAATGAAAATGATAGGTGTCCGCAGATCATCGACTTCGAAATATTGGCATACGGGGAAAAGCATGGTTTGAGATTTGAAACTCCCAGAGCCTGGATCACAAAGTAAATTACAACCATTGATTTAAGAAGGTTAGATCTGACCTGTCAGTTCAGGATCACCATCAATATTGTGAGATCGATGGTCCTGTCGCATTACAGGGATTAAAGATGCACAAATTTTAAAATGTTGAAGGCAGGTTGCAATTGAAACCACAGTTTTGGAGAAAGGACACATGGGGCTTTGTAGTGAATTGTGGGGCAAAAAGCGGGTTTCCCTCAAACCACCTTTCAACGCACTCGCAATCTCATTGTCACATGAGATCATCTTCCAAGGTCATATCGAAAGAAGGAACTAGCACTGGTTAGACCTAGATCGCGAATTATTTTTTGAATAGGTGCGTGGTCACCACTAGTGGTCACATAAAGGAAGGGCTTAGGACTAATTTACCTACAATGAATAAAATGAATGACTGTAACTGCTAAGTGAAGAAAAGGAATATCAGGATAATGGGCACTGATGATGAATAAACAAGTAGTAACCGCAAGTAAAGTGGCAGAGTTGTGATGAGGAGCTGGGAGAGAACTGGGACAAAAATGACATGAAAAACTTAGAAGAGGATAGAAAGAATTGAGACGTAGTACAAAGCTGTGGTGACAAAGAGTTACCAGGATGATCTAGCAAATGACTTGGCATGATAAAGACATGCAGATAATGTGCTTTTCGAGAACTGATGCATGAGCGTAGAAGGTGGTAGTAAGCAACAGAAAAGGAGCAGAGAAGAGGTGCAGTGAAAAGGAATGCAGAGGAAATTGAGAGAACAAAAGACAGAAGAGAAGTTGAACAGTGGGTAGTATTGCGCAGTAGGAGAAGGAGTAGAGTATAGAAGTTGCAAGAGGTAGAGGAGACATGGAGTTGTAACAGACTATATCAGAGACAAAGTGAGTAAGTAAAGTTTTGTAATATTCAATTAGGGTGGTAGGGTGGTTCTAGGGAGGATTGTAGTCCTCTAAATTCTATTTGGTGCTTCCATATAGTGGGTGCTAAAGAAACCCAAGAGTTGGTGCTTCCATCTAGTTGGTGCTAGAGAAATCTGAGAGTTGGTTCTCTCTGCAATTTGTAGCTTGCTATTAGAGTTTGTAGCCTCATATTTGAGTTGGAGCTCAAAGACTATGATGTACATGAAATTTGAATCTTGATTGACATCCTAAGAAGAAGAGGTTTTCACCCTTATGGGTTTCCTAATGAAAATCATTATCTCTATGTATTCTATGTGATTGATCAAATATTGTATATCTATGCATGTTAAGTTATAAACAACACATTAAATAATAATCTAAAAAGAATCATCAAATAAAAAAAAAAGTTTCAAGCTTATATACATAACTGATTCACCCCCCCCACTCAGTTATATTCCCAACACACCAAAGTTTCATGCTAATGTTAAAAGGAAAGATACATGCTTTTACTATGGAAAATTTGGACACCATGCTAGCGATTGCTATAAAAGGAAATATCATGAATTCAAACATAGAAAATGAATACATATTGGTCATTTTGTTAAGGGAGGAGAAACAATGAATGATGAATTAAAAAATATAAGATTATTTATTTCAGATGTTGCTTTTTCCATTGAAACATATGACTCAAATGCATGGTATGTTGATTCTGGTTCATCCATACATATGTCTTGTAATAAGGATTGGTTTGAAAATTATCATGAAACAAACAATGGTGTTAATATATATCTTAGGGATGATGGATTGCATCAAGTTAAAGGATATGGTGATGTACCTGTGAGATTACCAAATGGATGTGTGAAACCGATTCATAATGTGATGTATGTGTCTGGAATAAAGAAAAACTTAATCTCAGTCTCCACCATAAAAGATCAAGATTTGAAAGTATAATTTTTAAAGTCACATTGTCTGGTAAAAGGTATGCAGGATCATTATAATATTATTACAACATGAATAAGAGTTGGCGGTTTTTACAATGTCCATGTGAAAAAAAAAAAGCATCAGTCATTGGCATCCACAACCATGAAAACATAAGTTTTATGGCACCAAATGTATGGCCACCTTAACTATCCTGATTTGCTATTACTTCAAAATAAAGGAATGGTAGAAGGACTTCCAACTATTTATAATGAACACTCTACATGGGAAGGGTGTTCATTAGGGAATATGCATAGAGACAAATTACCTACTCATACAAATAAGATAAAAATAAACATTCTTGAACTTGTACATACATATGTGTGTGGTCATATGCAAAAAATATCACTTGCTGGAGCTTACTATTTCTTTATTTTTATTGATGATTGTACAAAATATACATGGGTTTATTTTGTAAGAAAGAAAAGTGTTGTATTTGAATACTTTAAAGAGTTTGAAACTATGGTTGAGAATAAAATAGGGAAATGCATCAAGATCCTTCGATCAGATCAAGGAGGAGAGTATACATCTAGTGCATTCATCAATACTACAAAGCTCGTGGAATTTTTCAACAATAGACAATTGGTCATACTCCACAATAAAATGGAGTAGCTAAGAGAAAGAATGGAAGCTTAGTGTAATGTGCATAGAGCATGTTACAAGATAAGAATCATTCAAATGGATTTTGGGTTGAAGCTATTTGTACTGCAACTTATTTGAAAAATATTTGTCCTACTAAAATCTTAGACCATAAAACTCCTTTTGAAGCTCTTTATGGTTATAAACCAATAATAATCCATTTAAGAGTATTTGGAAGCAAATCTTTTTCCGATGTTCCTAAAGAGCATAGGAGAAAATCAAATGCAAAAGCAATCAAGTGAATTTTATCGGTTATTGTTCTAATCACAATATATATAAGATGTTTGATCCATCCACACATAAAGTTTTTGCAAGTAGAGATCTGATATTTCATGAGAATGCAAATGAAGGAAATAAAGTGGAAATTTATGATGCATGGCATATTCCTTATGATGAGAATGTCAAAGAAGAAGCAGATGATGAACATAAATAGAAGGAAGAACTCGGTGACATGGACACAATAAGCAACCAAAGTACACCAAGAGGAGGAGAAGATTCATCACCAAGAAAACGAAGATGTGAAAGAAGTGAAGCACCAAGGAGGTCATCATGCCAAACTTGTCTACGTGAAATGTACGAAGACTATCCTTTGATGACTGAAGTCATGAATGTTATAGAACCTTTGAATTTTGAACAAGCTAATGAGCATAAATAATTGAGAAATGTGATTAAGGAAGAGTATGAATCCATAATGAAAAATGACACTTGGGAATTAATAGAATTGCCCAAAAATAAAGTTCCTATAGTATCCAAATGGTTATACAAACATTAATTTAATGTTTGTGGATGTATAGATAAATATAAACTCTAATTGGTTGCAAAAGGATATTAAAAAAAAATGGAATATATTATGAGGATACGTTTTCACCTGTAGCTAAGCTAAACACAATTAGATTAATGATCACATTAGCTACAAAACATAACTATAAACTTCATCAGCTAGATGTGAAGTTTGCATTTCTAAATGGGGAACTAAAGGAAGAAGTATATCTTGTTCAACGAGAAGGATTTATAAAAGAAGGTCAATAACATGTTGTTTGTAAGTTAAAAAAGGTCTTATATGGACTAAAACAAGCATCGATATCTTGGTATGTGAAGATTGATTATTTCTTTTTACGGAAAGGTTTTATGAAAAGTATGAGTGATTGTAACTTGTATATCAAGTTAGATCAGGAAGGGAATGCTTCTTTGATTTCCTTGTATGTTGATGATCTCATTATAAAAATAATTGCATCTTAGTGGTTTGATGAAATTAAAATAAAGTTGTCACAAGTTTTTGAGATGAAATATATTGTTGAGTTGCATTATTTCTTAGGTATTGAAATATGGAGAGAAGTTGGTCAAAAACTGGTCACATAGAGAAAATATACAAGGGAGCTACCTAAAAGGTTCAATATGAATCAATGTGAAGAAATTATAGCTCCTTTAGAACAAAAGGCTCACCTCTACAATGATGATGGGACAAAAGAGGTGAATGGTACACTGTATCACAATTAGTGGGAAGTATAAACTATCTCACTAGAGCTAGACCACATATAGCATATTTAAACAACATCTTGAGTCAATTCTATTGAATTTTTACTATGCTAGGCTGAAGCATGAGGTCTATTTCATTTTATTCATGAACTTGAACCATAAACAAATGAAGCTACACCATACACAAATACTGCAATAACCAAGATCACAAGAAGAAGTACCATGCACAAGAAAAAAATAAATATTCTCGGAAACCATTCTACTCAAGTGAACAAAACTCATCAATCCTTCGATATATTCTCAAGACAATATCCCCCAACCATAAAATGCTAATGAAGAAAAGAGGGTGATATACTACCTTGAAATTTGTGCCCAAGAGAGGTGCACACTTCATCCCTTACAATGTACTTCCTGAAATTCCAAAATGACAAGTGATTTGTGTGTGAGTGTGTTTCATCAATGGGGAAATCATACCTATTTATACTAGACCTAGACACAACAATAGATGTGTCTGTTGGCACAATAAGAACGACCTCAATAACTCAGAAAATAATTAATTATTACAATAAACCT
This sequence comes from Picea glauca, assembly GCA_000966675.3. Lineage (NCBI taxonomy): Eukaryota > Viridiplantae > Streptophyta > Pinopsida > Pinales > Pinaceae > Picea > Picea glauca. The sequence goes on along the minus strand of JZKD02S0057740.1, from coordinate 90,580 downwards.
TAATTATCTTTCACATATGGTGGGGCCGACTTGTACTCTTTACATCACAATTAGGGTTACAAGCAAATATTATACCTAGACAATATATGAAGGGGTCCACACGTTCACTAGTGCTCACCCACTAGGGACACGTCCACTGTGCATAGCCATAGGGACACCATACTCAACATAATCATTTAGAGTGTCACATCATCTCAACTCTCACATAGAGGATAATGATACACCTATCACATGGGAACATCGACAAGAAAAAATACTTGAAGAAGTATCTAATTTCTTTTTTCTGCCCTAGATAAGTTGGTTAAGGAGTAGATTTGTTCTCCTAACATTACTTCTCATGTACCACCATTAGAATTCGTTGAAGATTTGTTCGTGAAAGTTGTGGAAAGCATGAAAAATGAAGATACAAATCAGTTGTGGTCATGCATCACTCGTCCTATAGGTATATGTAATTTCATTTTAACGTGAATGTGAAAATGTGTGTAGTGAAATTCATGTTATAAGGTTTTGGCAGGTGAAAACCCAAAGGTGAAAAATAAGGTATGTTTCTCCCCTAATGTCATAGATCCCTCCACCGCCAAGAAAGAATACTTGAAGAAGCATCTAATGACTCTTGCCACCCGATATAATTTGGTTGAGGAGGAGATTTACTCTTCTGAAGAAAAAAATATAGAAACATTAGATAAGAAGAACATCACCAATTCCAGTTCATAAAGACTGTGAAATTCCAGACATACTGCATAAATTTTTTTGAAAATTTGTTGCATAACTATAAATATCTTATATTAAGTTTTGATTTGTTTCATTAATTTATATGTTTATTCCATTTTAAATCACATTTTTATTTTTATCAATTTATATGTAATGTTACATCCTTATTTTGAATTTTTCTCTTTAATGGTATGAAATTTTATTTATTGGGAGAGGCTAGGGTTTTGGGTATGGAACCCAAGGTTTATGTAGAGGCACAGATGAGCTTCATTTGTTAGAGAATAATGGAGAAATCCCTTCATTTGTAGATTTTTAGGGATTTTGCATATTTTTTATTTGAAGTAGTTTTAGGATTTAGTTGCATGGTTTCATATGTTATAAATGTAACTGTCATATTGTTGAATAATATTGAGTGTGAGTGAGACACTTAGTCTCATGTTTTTGTGTTTGCTCCAATTCTCTTTTATAAATTTTATTTTGGTATTAGAGCCGGATTTGTTTAATCTGTCCAGAGGACGTGATTTTCTTGCAAAAACATTAGATGCTGCTTGCTCACACTAACACTTAAATCACTGAATCCATTGAGAAGAATGAGATTATTCGTTGTGTATAGTGTTGTGGGCACATGAGAGAGTTATTTGCATAAAAAAAGGCGAGTTGTTGTATAGCAACAGTGAAGTCTCGTGATTATTCTCTTTGTTATTTTTGAAAGAGCCTTTCTACCGACATCTCTTCTTGTGGAAAGCGGTACAGTATCGGTCCCCCAACTAGGAATATTTTCTACCGGAAGAGGTATCATTTGCATTAGTTATTGGTACATCGACTTGGTGTGATCTTCGTAGGAATTTCATGTAAAGACAAACTACAAAGGAAACAACTAGTGTTAGTACCATTGATTCCAGTTGGAAAATAAAGTGTGTTGATTAATTTCAATTGTGAGCTTAATCAGGGCTAATCCTCTATCTAAATCCTATATAAGGGAAGCAACTAAGATAAACTAAAAAAATTATATAAATTGGAAATTTAAGGTCCATACATTAATGTAAGGATACAATGTCTAGTCCATTTCATCCGTTAAGGAAGTAAAGCCTGTTGTCGTTGTAGGCTATACAGTTTCAAAAAGTTAAGATTGGGAGAAATGAGAGACAAAGGTGAAACTATTTCTCTGAATTTTTGTAAAAGACAGTCGCATACCACATATTAGAGACTGCACTACGTCCACAGAAAAATGGACAACTCTTAAATATGTGTACGAGTTGAAGAACACAAATTGTGTCCTCTCATTGAAAAGTAAGCTTATTACTATTAGGATGGAATAAAATGAGAGCATCAGTGATTTCATTTCTATAATCAAATATATTAAAGATAAACTAGGTAATATAGGTGAAACAATATCTAGCATTGATTCAGTCACCATAACCTTAAATAGAAAGCTAGAAGAATAACAAATGTTTATCACATGTATTGAATTAAGGGATAATGCTCCTACTTTTGAACAGCTGGGAGGTATACTAATATAAGATAAAGAAAGGAGAAAGAATCTCAATCAAAAGTATCGAAGTTATGATATTGCATTGATGGCGAAAGGGAGAGCACCTTTCAGAGGAAATCCATGGGAAAGAAACATGGGGTGTAAGCCACAGAATGGAAAACCACCATATTAAAATCCACAACAAACTATGCCACCACCAAAGTTTCATGCTAATGTTAAAATGAAAGATATATGTTCTTATTGTGGCAAATTTGAACACCATGCTAGAGACTACTATAAAAGGAAATATCATGAATCCAAACATGGAAACAAAAGGCACACTCGTCATTTTGTTGAGGGAGGAGAAACAATGAATGATGAATTAAAAAATCTAAGATTATTTATTTCAGATGTTGCTTTGTTCGCTGAAACATATGACTCAAATTCATGGTATGTTGATTCTGGTGCATCCATATATATGTCTTATAATAAGGATTGGTTTGAAAATTATCATGAAACAAATAATGGTGCTAATATATATCTTGGGGATGATCGCTCACATCAAGTCAAAGGATATGGTGATGTACCTATGACATTACCAAATGGATGGATATGGTGATGTACCTATGACATTACCAAATGGATGTGTTAAACATATTAATAACGTGATGTACGTTCCTAGCATACAGAAAAACTTAATCTTAGTCTCCACCATAACAAATCAAGAATTGATAGTAGAATTTTTAAAGTCACATTTTGTGGTAAAAGATATGCAAGATCATTATAAGATTATTGATGTGAAGAGAAAAAATCATCAGGCGTTGGCATCCACACCCATGACAACAACAATTTTATGGCACCAAAGGTATGACCACCTTAACTATCATGATTTGTTATTACTTAAAAAACAAGGAATGGTAGAAGGAATTCCAATGGTTAAGAATGAACACTCTACATGTGAATGGTTTGCATTAGGGAAGATGCACATAGAAGAATTCCATATTCATATAGATAAGAGAAAAATAAACATTTTTAAACTTTTACATATATATGTGTGTGGCCTTATGCAGACAAGATCACTTGGTGGAGTTTACTATTTCTTGATTTTTATTGATGATTGCAAAAAATATACATGGGTTTATTTTCTAAAAGAGAAAAGTGATATATTTGAATTTTTTAAAGATTTTAAAACTATGGTTGAGAAACAAACACATAAATACATCAAGATAATCCAATCAAATCAAGGGGGATAGTGTACATCTAGTGCATTCATCAAATAATGCAAAGCTCATGGAATTGTCCAAAAATACAGTTCCTCATTCTCCATAGAAAAATGGAGTGGCTGAAGGAACGAACAAAACCTTAGTGGAATGGGCAAGGTAAGAATATTTTAAATGGATTTTGGGCTAAATTTATTTGTACTGCAACTTATTTGAAAAATCGATGTCCTACTAAAATATTAAAACATAAAACTTCTTTTCAAGCTCTTTATGTTTATAAACCAATAGTAAGCCATTTCAGAATATTTGGAAGAAAAATGTTTTCTCATGTTCCAAAAGAGGATAGGAGAAAATTAAATGCAAAAGCAATCAAGTGAATTTTTGTTGGTTATTGTTCTAATCACAAAGAATATAATATCTTTGATCCATCCACACATAATTCTTTTGAAAATAGAGCTATGATATTTCATAAGAATGCAAATGAAGGCAATAAAGTGGACATTTATGATGCATGGAATATTCCTTATGATGGTAATGTCAAACAAGAAGAAGATGATGAACATAAACAAGAGAAAGAGCTCAATGACACCGACACAAAAAGAAACCAAATTACATCAATAGGAGGAGAATATTTATCACTAAGAAAAGGAAGAGGTGAAAGAAGTGAAGCACCAAGGAGGTCATCACGCCAAACGTGTCTACCAGAAAGGTGCCAAACTTGTCTACCAGAAAGATACAAAGTCTGTGCTTGGATGATTGAAGTGGTGAATTGTATAGAACCTTTGAATTTTAAAAAAGATAATGATCATAAAGAATGGAGAATTTTGATGAAGGAAGAGTATGAGTGCATAATGAAAAATGACACTTGGGAACTAACAAAATTTCCCAAAAATAAAGATCCTATTGGATACAAATGGTTGTACAAACCCAAATTTAATTTTGATGGAAGCATAAGTAAATATAAAACTTGATTGGTTGCAAAAGGATATTCATAAAAATAGGGAATAGGTTATGAGGATACCTTTTCATCTATATTTAAGATAAACAAAATTAGATTAGTGATTGCATTAGCTATAAAACATAACTAGAAAATTCATCACCTAGATGTGAAGTATGCTCTTCTAAATGGGGAACTAAAGGAAGAATATATATCTTGTTCAACCAGAAGGATTTATAAAACAAGGTCAATAACATCTTGTTTGTAAGTTAAAAAGGGCCTTATATGGACTAAAAAAGGCACCGAGATCTTGGTATGTGAAGATTGATTCTTTCTGTTTATAGAAATTTTGTATGAAAAGTATGAGTGATTCGAACTTGTATATCAAGTTAGATTAGGAAGGGAATGTTGCTTTGATTTCCTTGTATGTTTATGATCTCTTTGTGAGGCAGTTTGGTTGATACGAATTTTGGAAGATATAGGAGAAGAACAAAAAGTGTCAATGATTATCAAATGTGATAACCAAAATTCCATCAAACTACACAAAAATGATGTGTATCATTCTAGATCAAAGCATATTGAAGGACACTATAATTTTATAAGAGAGAAGATACAATCAAAAGAAATTGTCTTAATCTATTGTAATACAAATGAAAATGTTGCAGACATTTTCACAAAGCCTCTTGGAAAGACTAAGTTTGAAATATTTAGGAATCAGTGAGGTGTTGTAGATAACCCATTTCTCCATTAAGGGGGAGTGTTAGAGAATAATGGATAAATCACTTCAGTTGTAGATTTTTAGGGATTTTGTATATTTTTTATTTGAAGTGGATTTAGATCCACACTTTTAGGATTTAGTTGCATGGTTTCATATGCTATAAATGTAATGGACATTTTGCTAAATAATATTTAGTGTGAGTGAGACTAACACTTAGTCTAACATTTCTGTGTTTGCTCCAATTATTTTCTAGAGAATGTTATTTTGGTATCAGAGATGGATTTAATGTCCAGAGGATGTGAGTTGTTTACAAGAACGTGAGACGCTTCTTGCTACTAGGTGTGGAAAATCAATGCTCACACTAACACTTAAATTGTTGAATCCATTGAGGAGAATAATATTATCCGATGTGTATAGATTTGTGGGCACATGAGATAGTCATCTACATAAAAGAAGGCGAGTTGTTGTATAGGAATAACACAATCACATTGAAAGAGTCACCCACCATGAATTGACACCACAATCTTCGAGTGAAAAACAAGAGATGTAGGTTGAAGAGAGCTGATGATTGGTGGGGTGAGAGAGGCCTATAATCACTAGTTGTTTCAGATTTGGGTGCAGTTGTATTAAAGGTGGAAGAATCTTAATCAAAAGTCTCAAAGTTTGTATCTAACATTGATGAAGAAATGGAAGCACCTTTCATAGGAAATCCATGGGAAGGAAACATGGAGGGTAAGCCATTTAGTGGAAAACCACCATATGCAAATCCACAATGAGGTATGGCACCACCAAAGTTTCATGATAGTGTTAAAAGGAAAGATACATATTCTTACTATGGAAAATTTGGACACCATGCTAGAGATTGCTATAAAAGGAAATATCATGAATCCAAACATAGAAAAGAAAGGCATACTGGTAATTTTGCTGAGGGAGGATAAACATTGAATGACGAATTAAAAAATATCATATTATTTATTCTAGATGTTTCTTTTCTCGTTGAAACAAATGACTCAAATGCATGGTATGTTGATTCTGGTGCATCCATACTTATGTATTGTAATAAGGATTGGTTTGAAAATTATCATGAAACAAATAATGGTGTTAATATATATCTTCGGGATGATCACTTACATAGAGTTAAAGGATATGGTGATGTACCTGTGAAATTACCAAATGGACGTGTTAAATAGATTCATAATGTGATGTATGTGCCTAGCATAAAGAAAAACTTAATCCCAGTCTCCACCATAATAAATCAATATTTGAAACTAGAATTTTTAAAGTCACATTGTGTGGTAAGAGGTATGAAATATCATTATAATATTATTGCAACAGGAATAAGAGTTGGTGTTTTATACAAGCTCGATGTGAAGAGAAAAAATCATCAGGCATTGGCATCAACAACCATGAAAACAAACGTTTTATGGCACCAAAGGTATGGCCACCTTAAATATCATGATTTGTTACTACTTCAAAATGAAGGAATGGTAGAAGGACTTCCAACACTTAAGAATGAACACCCTACATGTGAAGGGTTTGCATTAGGGATGATGCATAGAGAATAATTCCTTAGTCATATAGATAATAGAAAAATAGACATTCTTGAATTTGTGCATACATATGTGTGTAGTTCTATGCAGACAAGTTCACTTGGTGGAGCTTCCTATTTGTTTATTTTTATTGATGATTGCACAAAATATTCATGGGTTTATTTTCTAAGAAAGAAAAGTGAGGTATTTGAATACTTTAAAGAGTTTAAAACTATGGTTGAGAAGAAAATAGGGAAATACATCAATATCCTCGGATCAGATCAAGGGGGAGAGTATACATCTGGTGCATTCATTAAATACTACAAAGATCATGGAATTGTCCAATAATATACAATTCCTCATACGCCACAAAAAAAGAGTGGATAAGAGAAAGAACATAACCTTAGTTGAATGTCTAGAGAGTGTGTTACAAGGTAAGAATCTTTCAAATCGACTTCGGGCTGAAGCTATTTTTTGATGTCCTATTAAAATCTTATACCATAAAACTCCCTTTCAAGATATTTATGGTTAGAAACTAACAATAAGACATTTAAGAATATTTTGAAGAAAATCTTTTTCTCATGTTCCTAAAGAGGATAGGAGAAAATTAGATGCAAAAGTAATCAAGTGAATTTTTATTGGTTATTGTTCTAATAAAAAATAATATAATATGTTTGATCCATCCCAACATAAATTTTTTGCAAGCAGAGATGTGATATTTCATGAGAATCCAAATGAATCAAGTAAAGTGGACATTTATGATTCATGGAGTATTCCTTATGATGAGAAGAAAGAAAAGTGATGTATTTTAATACACTAAAGAGTTTGAAACTATGGTTGAGAAGAAAATAGGGAAATGCATCAAGATCCTCCTATCCGATCAAGGAGGAGAGTATACATTTGGTGCATCCATCAAATACTACAAAGCTCGTGGAATTTTCCAACAATAGATAGTTGCTAATACTCCACAACAAAATGGAGTGGCTGAGAGAAAGAATGGAAGCTTAGTGTAATGTGCATAGAGCATATTACAAGGTAAGGATCTTCCAAATGGATTTTGGATTGAATCTATTTGTACTCCAACTTATTTGAAAAATTTATGTCCTACTAAAATCTTAGACCATAAAACTCCTTTTCAATCTCTTTATGGTTATAAACCAACAATAAGCCATTTAAGAATATTTGGAAGAAAATATTTTTCTCATGTTCCTAAAGAGGATCTAGGAGAAAATTAGATGCAAAAGAAGTCAAGTGAATTTTTATTGGTTATTGTTCTAATCACAAAGCATATAAAATGTTTGATCCATCCACACATTTTTTTTTGCAAGTAGATATCTGATATTTCATGAGAATGGAAATGAAGGAAATAAAGTGGACATTTATGATGCATGGCATATTCCTTATGATGAGATTGTCAAAGGAGAAGCAGATGATGAACATAAACATAAGGAAGAACTCAGTGACATGGACACAACAAGCAACCAAAGTACACCAAGAGGAGGAGAAGATTCTTCACCAAGCAAAGGAAGAGGTGAAAGAAATGAAGCACCAAGGAGGTCATCAAGCCAAACTTGTCTACATGAAAGATACGAAGACTATCCTTTGATGACTAAAGTGATGAATGTTATAGAACCTTTTAATTTTAAACAAGCTAGTGAGCATAAAGAACGGAGAAATGTGATTAAGGAAGAGTATGAGTCCATAATGAAAAATGACACTTGGGAATTAATAGAATTGCCCAAAAATAAAGTTCCTATAGGATCCAAATGGCTATACAAACCCAAATTTAATGTTGATTGATGTATAGATAAATATAAAGTCTAATTGGCTTCAAAAGGATATTAAAAAAAAAGGGAATATATTATGAGGATACATTTGCAGCTATAGCTAAGATAAACACAATTAGATTAATGATCACATTAGCTACAAAACATAACTGTAAACTTCATCAGCTAGATGTGAAGTTTGCATTTCTAAATGGGGAACTAAAGGAAGAAGTATATCTTGTTATATGAGAATGATTTATATGATTTGCATGATTTGCTTGCAAGAACGTTAGACGCTGCTTTCTAAGAGGTGTAAGAAATCGATGCTCACATTAACACTTAAATTTTTGAATCCATTGAGAAGAAGGAGATTATTTGTTGTGTATAGTGTTGTGGGCACATGATAGAGTTCTCTGCATATAAAAAAGGTGAGTTGTTTTATAGCAAGAGTGAAGTCGCGTGCTTATTCTCTCTGTTATTTTTGCAAGAGGATTTATACTAACTTCTCTTCTTGTGGAAAGCGGTACAGTATTGGTCCCCCAACTAGGAATACTTTCTACCGAAAGAGGTATCATTTGGAACAGTTCATGGTGCACATCGACTTGGTGAGATTCTAGTGCAATCTTCATATGAATTTCATGTAAAGTCAAACTGCAAAGGAACCAGCTAGTGTTATTACCATTGATTCCAAGTAGAAAATAAAGTTTGTTGATTAATTTCAATTGTGAGCTTAATCAGGGCTAATCCTCTCTCTGAATCCTAGATAATGGAAGAAACTAAGTTAAACGTAAAATATATATATAAATTGGAAATTTAAGATGCAGACATTAATGGAAGGATACAATGTCTGGTCCATTTAATCTAGTAAGGAAGTAAAGCCCCATGTCATTATAGGTTATACCGTTTCAAAAATTCAAGATTGGGAGAAACGAGAGATAAAGGTGAAAGTGTTTCATTTTTGTAAAAGACAGTCACATACCACATATTATAGACTACATTACATCCACAGAAAAATGGACAACTCTCAAAGATTTGTACGAGTTGAAGAACACAAATTGTGTCCTCTCATTGAAACGTAAGTTTCTTACTATTAGGATGGAAGAAAATGAGAGCTTCAGTGATTTCATTTCTAGAATCAAATATATTAAAGATAAAATAGGTAATATAGGTGAAACAATATCTAGCATTGATTTAGTCACCATAACCTTAAATGGCAAGCTAGAAGAATACCAGATGTTTATCACATGTATTTCATTAAGGGATAAGGCTCCTACTTTTGAACATTTGGGAGGTGTACTAATCTAAGAGAAAGAAAGGTGAAAGAATATCAATCAAAAGTATCAAAGTTTTGATATTGCATTGATGGCGAAAGGGAAAGTACCTTTCAGAGGAAATCCATGGGAAAGAAACATGGGGGCTAAGCCAATGAATGGAAAACCACCATATGAAAATCCACAACAAGCTATGCCACCACCAAAGTTTCATGCTAATGTTAAAATGAAACATACATGTTCTTACTATGGAAAATTTGAACACCATTCTAGAGACTACTATAAAAGGAAATATCATGAATCCAAACATGGAAAAAAAAGGCACACTTGTCATTTTGATGAGGGAGGAGAAACAATGAATGATGAATTAAAAAATATGAGATTATTTATTTCAGATGTTTCTTTGTTTGCTTAAACATATGACTCAAATGCATGGTATGTTTATTATGGTGCATCCATACATATGTCTTATAATAAGGATTGGTTTGAAAATTATCATGAAACAAATAATGGTGTTAATATATATCTTGGGGATGATCGCTCACATCAATTCAAAGGATATGGTGATGTACCCGTGACATTGCCAAATGGATATGTTAAACATATTCATAATGTGACGTGTGTTCCTGACATAAAGAAAAACTTAATCTCAGCCTCCACGATAACAAATCAAGAATTGACAGTAGAATTTTTAAAGTCACATTTTGTGGTAAAAGATATGCAGGATTATTATAAGATTATTGCAACATGAATTAGAGTTGGCAGTTTATACAAGCTTGATGTGAAGAGAAAAAATCGCCAGGCATTGGCATCCACACCCATGACAACAACGATTTTATGGCACCAAAGGTATGACCACCTTAGCTATCATGATTTGTTATTACTTCAAAAACAAGGAATGGTAGAAGGAATTCCAATGGTTAAGAATGAACACTCTACATGTGAAGGGTGTGGATTAGGGAAGATGCATAGAGAAGAATTCCATATTCATATAGATAAGAGAAAAATAAACATTTTTAAACTTTTAGATACATATGTGTGTGGTTCTATGCAGACAAGATCACTTGGTGGAGCTTACTATTTCTTGATTTTTATTGATGATTGCACAAAATATACATGGTTTTATTTTCTAAAAAAGAAAGGTGATGTATTTGAGTTTTTTAAAGATTTTAAAACTATGGTTGAGAAGCAAACACGAAAATACATCAAGATACTCCAATCAAATCAATGGGGAGAGTATACATCTAGTGCATTCATCAAATAATGCAAAGCTCATGGAATTGTCTAACATTATACAATTCCTCATTCTCCATATCAAAAGCATATAATATGTTTGATCCATCCACACATAATTGTTTTGCAAGCAGAGTTGTGATATTTCATAAGAATGCAAATGAAGGTAATAAAGTGGACATTTATGATGCATGGAATATTCCTTATGATGATAATGCCAAACAAGAGGAAGAACTCAGTGACATCAACACAAAAATAAAACAAATTACATCAAGAGGAGGAGAATATTCATCACCAATGAAAGGAAGAGGTGAAAGAAGTGAAGCACCAACGAGGTCATCACGCCAAACTTGTCTACCAGAAAGGTATGAAGACTATGCTTGGATGACTAAAGTGATGAATTTTATAGAACCTTTGAATTTTAAACAAGCTAATCAACATAAAGAATGGAGAAATGTGATGAAGGAAGAGTATGAGTGCATCTTGGGAACAAACAAAATTTCCCGAAAATAAAGTTCCTATTGGATCCAAATGGCTGTACAAACCCAAATTTAATTTTCATGGAAGTATAGGTAAATATAAAACTCGATTGGTTGCAAAAGGATATTCACAAAAAGAGGGAATAAGTTATGAGGATACCTTTGCACCTATAGTTAAGATAAACACAATTAGATTAGTGATTGTATTAGCTATAAAATATAAATGGAAACTTCATCACCTAGATGTGAAGTCTGCTCTTCTAAATGGGAAACTAAAGGAAGAATATATATATATCTTGTTCAACCAGAAGGATTTATAAAATAAGGTCAAGAACATCTTGTTTGTAAGTTAAAAAAGGCATTATATGGACTAAAATAGGCACAGAGATCTTGGTATGTGAAGATTGATTCTTTCTATTTACAAAAAGGGTTTATGAAAAATATGAGTGATCTAAACTTGTATATCAAGTCAGATCAGGAAGGGAATGTTGATTTGATTTCCTTGTATGTTGATGATATCATTATAACAGGAAATGCATCTCATTGGATTGATTAAATTAAAAGAAGGTTGTCACAAGTTTTTGAGATGAAACATCTTGGTGAAGTTCATTATTTCTTAAGTCTTGAAATATGGAGATAAGTTGGTTAGACATTGATCACACAAAGAAAATATATGAGGGAAATAATTAAAAGGTTCAATATGAGTCAATGTAAATAAATATCAACTCCTTTAGAACAAAATGCTCACCTCCACAGTCATGATGTGAAAAAAGAGGTGAATGGTACACTGTAGATGAATTAGTGGGAAGTTTAAACTATCTCACTATAACTAGACTGGATATAGCATATTCAGTCAACAACTATAGTCAATTCTTTTCCAAGCCTCATGAAAGCTATTGGTTAGAAACAACAAGAGTACTTAGATATCTAAAAGGGACTGAGAATTTTTGTATTAAATATACTAATGATTTTGATGTTAAGTTGACATCTTATTCTGATTTAGATTGGGTCGGAAATCCTGATGAAAAAAAATCAATGAGAGGATATACATTCAACATTGTATCAGGGATCATGTCTTGGAGAAACAAGAAACAACCAATTGTTTCTTTGTTATCAACTGAAGTTGAATAAAAAGATTTATGTAGTTCTACTTGTGAGGCAGTTTGGTTGATGCGAATTTTGGAAGATATAGGAGAAGAACAAAAAGTGCCAACGGTTATCAAATGTGATAACCAAAATTCCATCAAACTAGAAAAAAATCATGTGTATCATTCTAGATCAAAGAATATTGAAGCACACTATAATCTTATAAGAGAGAAGATACAATCAAAATAAATTGACTTAATCTATTGTAATACAAATGAAAATGTTGCTGACATTTTCACAAAGCGTCTTGGAAAGACTAAGTTTGAAATATTTAGGAATCAGTCAGGTGTTGTAGATAACTCATTTCTCCATTAAGGGGGAGTGTTAGAGAATAATGGAGAAATCACTTCAGTTATAGATTTTTAGGGATTTTTATATTTTTTATTTGAAGTGGATTTATATCCACACTTTTCGGAGTTATTTGCATGGTTTCATATGCTATAAATGTAATGGTCATTTTTCTAAATAATATTGAGTGTGGGTGAGACTAACACTTAGTCTAACATTTCTGTGTTTTCTCCAATTGTTTTCTAGAAATATTATTTTGGTATTAGAGCCGGATTTAATGTCCAAAGGGTGTGAGTTTCTTGTAGGAACATGAGACGTTGCTTGCTACAAGGTGTGGAAAATTGATGCTCACACTAACACTTAAATTGTTGAATCCATTGAGGAGAAGGAGATTATCCAATGTGTATAGTGTTGTTGGCACATGAGATAGTCATCTACATAAAAAAAGGCAACTTGTTGTATAGAAAGAACACAATCGCGTTGAAAGAGTCGCCCACCATGAATTGACACCACAATCTTTGAGTGAAAAACAAGACATGTAGGTTGAAGAGAGCTGATGATTGCTGGGGTGAGAGAGGCCTGTAATAGCTAGTTGTTTCGGCTTTGGGTGCATTTGTATTAAAGGAGAAAGAATCTTAATCAAAAGTCTCAAAGTTTGGATCTAACATTGATGAAGAAAGGGAAAGCACCTTTCATAGGAAATCCATGGGAAGGAAACATGGGGGGTAAGCCACCGAGTGGAAAACCACCATATGCAAATCCACAATGAAGTATGCCACCATCAAAGTTCCATGATAATGTTAAAAGTAAAGATACATGTTCTTACTATGGAAAATTTGGACACCATGCTAGATATTGCTATAAAAGGAAATATAATTAATCCAAACATAGAAACAAAAGGCATACTGGTCATTTTGTTGAGGGAGGATAAACATTGAATGATGAATTCAAAAATCTCAGATTATTATTTTTAGATGTTTCCTTTCCTGTTGAAACAAATGACTCAAATGCATGGTATGATGATTTTGGTGCATCCATACTTATGTATTGTAATAAGGATTGGTTTGAAAGTTATCATGAAACAAATATTGGTGTTAATATATATCTTGGGGATGATCACTTACATAAAGTTAAAGGATATGATGATGTACCTGTGAAATTACCAAATGGATGTGTTAAATAGATTCATAATGTGATGTATGTGCCTGGAATAAATAAAAAATTAACCTCAGTCTCCACCATAACAGATCAATATTTGAAAGTAGAATTTTTAAAGTCACATTGTGTGGTAAAAGGTATGCAATATCATTATAATATTATTCCAACAAGAATAAGAGTTGGTGGTTTATACAATCTCAATGTGAAGAGAAAAAATCATCAAGCATTGGCATCAACAACAATGACAACAAAAGTTTTATGGCATGAAAGGTATGGCCACCTTAACTATCATGATTTGTTACTACCTCAAAATGAAGGAATGGTAGAAGGACTTCCAACGCTTAAGAATGAACACTCTAAATGTGAAGGGTGCGCATTAGGGATGATGCATAGAGAATAATTCCCTACTCATATAGATAATAGAAAAATAGACATTCTTGAATTTGTACATACATATGTGTGTAGTCCTATGCAAGGAAGTTCACTTCGTGGAGCTTACTATTTATTGATTTTTATTGATGATTTCACAAAATACACATGGGTTTATTTTCTAAGAAAGAAAAGTGAGGTGTTTGAATACTTTAAAAAGTTTAAAAATATGGTTGGGAAGAAAATAGGGAAATACATCAATATCCTCGGATCAGATCAAGGGTGAGAGTATACATCTGGTGCATTCATCAAATACTACAAAGATCATGGAATTGTCCAATAATATACAATTCCTCGTACTCCACAAAAAAATTGAGTGGCTAAGAGAAATAACATAACCTTAGTTGAATGTGCAGAGAGTGTGTTACAAGGTAAGAATCTTTCAAATCGACTTTGGGCTAAAGCTATTTTTACTGCAACTTATTTGAAAAATTGATGTCCTACTAAAATATTATACCATAAAACTCCCTTTCAAGATATTTATGGTTAGAAACCAATAGTAAGACATTTAAGAATATTTGGAAGACAAGATTTTTCTCATGTTCCTAAAGAGGATAGGAGAAAATTAGATGCAAAAGTAATCAAGTGAATTTTTATTGGTTATTTTTACAATCACAAAGAATATAATATGTTTTATCCATCCACACATAAAGTTTTTGCAAGAAAAGATGTGATATTTCGTGAGAATGAAAATGAATGAAATAATGTGGACATTTATGCTGCATGGCATATTCCTTATGATGAGAAAGTCAAAGAAGAAGCAGATGATGAACATAAATAGGAGGAATAACTCAGTGACATGGACACCACAAGCAACCAAAGTACACCAAGACGAGGAGAAGATTTATCACCAAGCAAAGGAAGAGGTGAAAGAAGTGAAGCACCAAGGAGGTCATCACGCCAAATTTTTATACCCGAAAGGTACAAATGCTATGATTTGATGACTGAAGTGATTAATTTTATAGAACCTTTGGATTTTAAACAAGATAATGAGCATAAAGAATGGATAAATGCAATGAAGGAAGAGTATGAGTCCATAATGAGAAATGACACTTGGGAATTATTACAATTTCCCAAAAATAATGTTGCTATAGGATCCAAATGGTTGTACAAACCCAAATTTATTGTTGATGGAAGTAAAGATAAATATAAAGTCCAATTGATTGCAAAAGGATATTAAAAAAAAAGGAATATATTATGAGGATATGTTTTCCACTGTAGCTAACCTAAACACAATTAGATTAATGATCACATTAGCTACAAACATAACTGGAAACTTCATTAGCTATATGTGAAGTACTCTTTTCTAAATGGGGAACTAAAGGAAGAATTATATATTGTTCAACCATAAGCATTTATAAAACAAGGTCATGAACATCTTGCTTGTAAGTTAAAAAAGGACTTATATGAACTAAAACATGCACCAAGATCTTGGTATGTGTAGATTTATTCTTTCTTTTTACAGAAAGGGTTTATGAAAAGTATGAGTGATTCTAACTTGTATATCAAGTCAGATGAGAAAGGGAATTTTGCTTTGATTTCCTTGTATGTTGATGATCTCATTATAAAAGGAAATGCATCTCAGTGGATTGATGAAATTAAAAGAAAGTTGTCACAAGTTTTTGAGATGAATATATTGTTGATTTGCATTATTGCTTAGGTATTGAAATATGGAGCGAAGTTGGTGAGACATTGGTCACATAGAGAAAATATACAAGGGAGCTGCTTAAAAGGTTCAATATGAGTCAATGTAAAGAAATATCATCTCCTTTAGAACAAAATGCTCACCTCCACAGTGATCATGGGACAAAAGAGGTGAATGGTACACTGTATCTCCAATTAGTGGGAAGTATAAACTATCTCACTAGAGCTAGACCACATATAGAAAATTTAGTCAGCATCTTGAGTTAATTCTGTTGAATTTTTACTATTCTAGGCTCAAGCATGAGGTTTATTTAATTTTAGTCATGTACTTGAACCATAAAAAAATGAAGCTACACCATACATAAGTGTTGCAATAGCCAAGATAACAAGAAGAAGTTCCATGCACAAGAACACAAGAAATGTCCTGGGAAACCATTCCACTCAAGGGAAGAAAACCCATCAATCCTTTGTTATATTCTCAAGAGAAGATCCCCCGGCCATAAAACCCTAATGCACACAAGAGGGTGCTTTACTACCTTAAAAATTGTGGCCAAGAGAGATGCACACTTCATCCCTTAAACTGAACTTTCTAAAATTACAAAATGACAAGTGACTTGTGTGTGAGTGTGTTTCCTAATTGAGGAAATCACATCTATTTATACTAGACCTAGACACAATAGTATATGTGTTTGTTGGCACAACAGGGCCGACCTCAATAACTCAGAAAATAATTAATTATTATAATAAACCTTAATTATATTTCACATATGGTGGGGCTAACTTGTACCTTTTACATCAAAATTATGGTTACAAGTAAATCTTACACTTAGAAAATATAGCAAGGGATCCACACGACCACTAGTGCTTAGGCACTAGGGACACGTCCACCTGTGCTCAGCCACAGGGACATCATACTCAACATAATCATCTATAGTGCCACATCATCTCAAGTCTCACATAGAGGAGAATGATACACCCATCATATGGGCACAATCGACCACTGGGGAATGACTCAACTCTCTAGAGGAGAACAATGTCCCAACCAATGCGGGATGATTCAAATCTCACACAGAGGAGAATGATGCCCCATCATGTGGGTATTCCCAACACTGGGATCCCTCTCAGGTTGAATCAACTCAGTCTCAGAGGAGAATGTATTCTAGAGGATGCCTCATGAAGTTGCAATCATCAACACTCCCTCTTAGCTAGGGAGGCATTCTCCACTAGGCCAAGTCTCTCACAAAAGTACTCAAACTTCATCCTGGCTAGTGGTTTGATGAAGATATTTTCAATCTGCTCATATGTAGGAAGGTATTGTAGTGTAATTCTTTCACATCCACCACGTCTTTGATATAATGACATTTTATCTCAATGTGTTTCAATTTATCGTGAAACATAGGATTCTCAGATAGATTCACACAACTTTGGTTATCACAATGAATAATGGTAGAATCCATCTCATGATCAAATAAATATGTCAGGAGCTTGTGAAGTCACACTACTTCATGTAATTCCACACTCAATGCTATATACTCTACTTCTCTGGTACTCAAATCCATAGAGCTTTGTCTCCTACTGCACCATGAAACCATGGCAGACCCCAAGGTAAAAAAAAAATAGATGTGTTTTTTAGATCCACTGTGCTACCTACCTAATCTGCATCGTCATATCCCTGCAATCTCATGTCTACACTTGAGGCATATCTCATACCATACCAAATGTGACTTGTAGATATCTCAATACATGCTTCACTGCTATCTAGTGAGTCTATCTTGGTTGACTCATGAACTGACTAAGTACATTCACTACATAGCATATATCAGGCCTGGTGTTAACCAAACACATCAATGATCCAATCAAATGTCAATATAAATGCAGATCAATCTAACCTGAATCAGTAGAAGCCTCATTCATTTTCTTCAATTCCATCACCATCGGTGTAGGCATGGATTTGCAGTCTGTCATACCGAACTTATTCAATATCTCTAGTGTATATTTTCCTTGACTCAAGAAAATCCCATCATTACTCTGCCATACTTCTAGTCCCAATAAGTAGTGCATCATACTCATATCCTTCATCTCGAATTAAGAATTTAATTCTCACTTGCATTCAACAATAAGTCATTATGAACTGGTGAGGAATAAATCATCCACATACAGGACCAAGATCAGGCACTCATCACCAACAATGTGATAATATAGGTTTGGATCAACAACACTCTTGTTGAAGCCCAAACTCATTAGGAATCCATCCATCTTCTTGTACCAACCAAGAGGTGCCCACTTTAGTCCATACAAGGATTTCTTCAACCTGCACACATGCGATTTCTTTTCATGTATCACAAATCCCTATGGCTACAAATATCACTTTTTATTTCTCAACACTTCCATAAACTGCATGCTTAATCTTATAGATCCACTTGGAAGTCACTATAGACTTTCCTTCTGGTCTTGGAACAATATCCCATGAATCATTCTTCATGATGGATATATACTCTTCCATCATGGAATCTTTCCATACTTAATGACCTGTTGCTTCTCTATGCCAAGAAGGCTCAGTATCAATGGTGTGGCTCATGGTTGAAACATAGCTCAAAATTCTCTATGGTCTCTTTCTCTCTTGGAATGTTCCTCAAGGAGTTGCATGTCCCTCTACCTCTTGCATAGTTTTTTGAGCACATGAAGGCCTTATATGTCCTACTGCAATGTCTTTGGGAACATTAAATGGAGAAATTGGATCAACTAGATTGAGTGGAACAATGGTTGTCTCCATATGAAGGGGGATAAGGTACTATCTCTTCCTTCTGAGTCAAGTGACTCCCTATGAAGTCTGAAGGATAGACATCTTCCTATTTTTGTGTTTCTAACTTGGAGACATCTCATGTCTTCTCAGGTCCACTACTGAATCTACATTACTTTGTTGGCCTCTTGTACTAGGATAATAATCAACCAATAAAATTTGGACTCCCATACCAAGGATATTGGTCCAATACATGAGGGCTCCCATACCAGGGATAATACCCTTCAATATCAAAATGAAAACAACTACAGGTTAATGATTAAATCAAATAAGGAATGTAGTACAAAACTTACCCTAGTCTACAGTTATGCTCAATATTTCTTTTGGTCCTCCTGAGAAAGTTCATAGGAAGAAAGCCTCATCTCTCATGTCTTCATCACTCTGAGGTGGGTTTGGATCAATGTCAGCAATGGAGGCATATTGTCTTCCTCTCTTCCTGGTAGGACAATTTATTGCAAAGTGTCCATACTTGTCACATCTGAAGCACTGGATCTTTGACATGTATTTTCTATGATCATAACCTAAAGCTAATGAAGTCTTCTCATCTTTGAATGTTTTATAGATGTTTTTTTTATTTCTTCCTCTCTTTTTTTGTATGAAATTTAAGAGCATGATTTTAACCATGAGGGGATTCTTCCACTCCTCTAGCTATAAGTCTAATTTATTCCTGGTTACAATCTGTCCATAGATGATCAAATGTAGGTAGTTTTTCTCTACCACCGATACTTTGAAGAAATGGTTCCTAATGTTTTGTAAGAGAATTGAGAGTGGTCAAGACAAGTTCTCTATCTAATATGATTTCTCCAATGGCACCTAGTTGATCTATGATCTCTGAAATATTCATGAAGAAGATAACAACAATGTCACCTTTTTTCATCTTGATATTTTGAAGCTATCCCTTGAATGTAAGAGCTCTTAGGGTTTTTTTAGTATCTAACATATTATTCAATGCTTCATACATTTCATAGGTTGTCGTTAGTTTGGAAATACGAGGTAGGAGATGATCTCTTACTGAGTAGATGATTATCATCATTTCCTTGAAGTCATATTCCTTCCTTTCATCCTTCTCTTCATCAGTATTTGTCTATAGTAAATCCTTTTGTAACACACTCAATAGGTCATCCTCTTCAAGGGTGATCTGAAGTCTTGACTTCTAGGAACTGAAGTTTCTTGATCCATCAAGCCTATCTTCCACCAAGGTTATGTTCTTCATATTTTTAGATTCTTCACAAACCCTTACCAACTGGGCTAGGAAATCTAATGAATAGGCTAGGATAGAAATATTAGGTTTTGTTGGGCTTATGAATTCCAACAATAAGCCTTGAAATTCATAAGAACATTGGTGAGCTGAAAATCTCCTTCAATGAGTTGTAGAAACCCTAAAACTGAAT
The DNA here is from genome assembly GCA_000966675.3 of Picea glauca. Classification (NCBI taxonomy): domain Eukaryota; kingdom Viridiplantae; phylum Streptophyta; class Pinopsida; order Pinales; family Pinaceae; genus Picea; species Picea glauca. The sequence continues at coordinate 70,389 of JZKD02S0057740.1, read as the reverse complement.
TTTTTGCAGAAAATTGTGAAACCCTAGGGCCAAAAATAAAAAGTGCTCGGAAATGAAATATGAGAGTTGTTGGATGTGAGTTGAGGGAGTCCATACACCCATATTCCATTTTTATCCCCAACGTTTTAGTAGAAGGTGCTGAAACACTCAAAAGGGAGAGGGTCGTATGGTTTTCTGGAAACCCTAGGAGGCCCATACAAATTTAAGAAAAGAGGATGTTTGGTTTTGTAGGCTTCTGCAGTGGATTCTTCAATACCTATGCTTTGATACCATGTTTAACTTTTACTATGATAGGCTCAAGAATGAGGTTTATTTAATTTTAGTCATGTACTTGAACCATAAACAAATATAGCTACACCATACATAAGTGTTGCAATAACGAAGATCACAAGAAGAAGTACCATGCACAAGAACAAAATAAATATCGTGGGAAACCATTCTACTCAAGGGAAGAAAACCCAACAATCCTTTTCTATATTCTTAAGAGAAGATCCCCCAACCATAAAACTTTAATGCACACAAGAGGGTGATCTACTACCTTGAAACTTGCACCCAAGAGAGGTGCACACTTCATCCCTTAAAGTGTACTTACTGAAATTATGAAATGACAAGTGACTTGTGTGTGAGTGTTTTTTCTCAATGGGGAAACCACCTCTATTTATTCTAGACATAGGCACATCAATAGTTGTGTCTGTTTGAACAACAAGGCCGACCTCAATAACTCAAAAAATAATTAATTATTATAATAAACCTTAATTATCTTTCACATATGGTGGACCTGACATGTACCCTTTACATCAAAATTAGGGCTACAAGAAAATATTACACTTTGACAATATATCAAGGGATCCACACATCTTCTAGTGCTCAAGCAGTAGAAACATATCCACCTTTTCTCAGCCCCATGGACGTCATACTCAAGAAAATCATCTGGAGTGCCACATTGTCTTAACTCTCACACATGCAAGAACGATACACCCATCACATGGGCACAACCAAACATTGGGGGAAGAATCAACTCTCTAGAGGATCAAGATGCCCCAACCACTAGGGAACGACTCAAATATCACATAGAGGAGAACGATGCCCCATCACATGGGTATGCCCAACACTGGGATCCCTCTCAGTTCAACTCAACTCAGTCTCAGAGGAGAACATATCATAGAGGATGTCTAACGACATTGCAATCATCATTAAATTATTGTCCAAGCCTCATGAAATCCATTTGTTATTAGCAAAGATAGTACCTATAATCTAAAAGGTATTAAGAATTTTGGTATTGAATATACTAATGATTTTGATGTTAAGTTGACAGCTTATTCTGATTCAAATTGGGACGAAAATATTGATGACATAAAATCAATGACAAGATATACATTCAAAATTGGATCAGGGATCGTGTCTTGGAGAAACAAGAAAAAACCAATTGTTTCTTTGTCATCAACTGAAGTTGAATACAAAGATTTATGCAGTTCTACTTGTGAGGCATTTTGTTTGATGTGAATTCTTGAAGATATAGGAGAATAACAAAAAGTGCCAACGTTTATCAAATCTGATAACCAAAATTCCATCAAACTAGACAACAATCATGTGTATCATTCTAGATCAAAGAATATTGAAGCACATTATCATTTTGTAAGAGATTAGATACATTCAAAAGTAATTGACTTAATCTATTGTAATACAAATGAAAATGTGGCAGACATTTTCACAAAGCCTCCTTGAAAGGATAAGTTTGAAATATTTAGGAATCACTCAAGTGTTGTAGATAACTCATTTATCCATTAAGGGAGAGTGTTAGAGAATAATGGAGAAATCACTTCAGTTGTATATTTTTAGGGATTTTGTATCTTCTTGATTTGACGTGGATTTAGATCCACATTTTTGGGAGTTAGTTGCAGGGTTTCATATGCTATAAATGTAATGGTCATTTTGTTGAATAATATTAAGTGTGAGTGAGACACTTAGTCTCACGTTTCTTTGTTTGATCCAATTCTTTTATATAAATGTTATTTCAATTGTACTCTACGGTGAACAACTCTTTGACAAATGATTTTTTCAAGATTTCAGATGAGTGAGTAACTCACTAAAGAGATACGTTGTTTGAGTAGGGATATTGAGTGACCTTTGTCTTGGAACTTGTGTTGTTCATTCTAACCCACTATGGTTTTATAGAATGGAATTTGAATCTTGAGGAGATTCAAGGTGGAATTTTCCCATTTTAAGAAGAAACCCTAGACACAAATGTAGGAGGGTTGTCAAATCGCAAGGTGGGAAGTTTCTTTGGTTGTAGGGGAGGACTTCCAGCTCAATCAAATTGTAGATAGATTTGGACAGGCATGCTCTAGTTTGGAAGTTCTACGCTAGGAGGACTTCTAATTTATTAACTAGGAAGGATTCTATGGCTACCTTCATTTGTTGGATGGAATCAAAATTGTATATTTTTCTATATTATATATTTTGATAGTTTATCTCCTTTTCATAGGTTAAATTGGGTTCTTATTTTGATGCTAAGAATATTCTTAAGGTTAGATGGTATTGGGATTTGATGCTTGAGAAGAGACACTTTCTAGTGCACCAAATTAGATGAAAATCCCCAACTTACTCCTTTAATTTTGGTTTGATTTGGGTTTGAAATCCATTGGTAAGGCCATAGGAAAGTTTATTGTGTTTGATGATAGTTACAAGACTAGTAGCATTTGTTCACTAGCCCAAATTATGGTTCATTTGGATCCTTTCCAAAGGTTTTTTAAATCGATGGAGATGGTGGTGGGTGAGTGGCCCTTTACCTAGTATCTTGATTGTTTGAATGTTCCTTTCATATGTTTTCAACATGACAAAGTAGGGAAAGTTTTGGTATATTGTGAACTTTTGTTTAAGAAGAACTTTTAAGGTATTATGAGCCATGGGTCTGAAGGCTTCAATGCAAGATCTATTTCAGTACTGAGGATTGTGGATGCATACACTTCTCAATTAAATCATATGGAATGTAATTGTGGGTTGTGATCCCATAATTATTAAATTGACAGGGGAAGAATCTAGACCAGTGTTATGGTTGGGGATATTAAAGTTTTCTTGGATGCATGAGCTTTGTGTGGATAGGAGAACTAGGATCCTTACGATAAGCTTGACAATGACTTGGACTTTTCACCTTAGTAGTGGAGAACACTTGTATAATTACGAAAACATATCACCTCTCCTCTTCAAGGTCTAGGTAAGTCTCTCCCTTACCTACAACTCGATTTTGTCTAGGCTTGATTACACCATGTAGATAGTGACTAGGTCACAGTTAGGATATAAGGGCTCGTTCCATCAATGGGGGAAGTCATGACATATTTTTCTCTTGTGAAAAGGGATGGGGATACTATCACAATTGGGATCAATAATGATTCATATTCCCTTTCCTCGCAAGCCTCAGATTCTTACAAACCACTTTCTCATATCTCCACATTTTTCTCTTCAGGAAAGGATCCTTATTGATGTCCTTGAATACTTTTTAGAGAAATTCTCTATTAGGGGTTCTGGGGTTTTGGGTTTGAAGGCCCTAAACATCCTATTCCATCCAAAGGGGGGTGTAAGTCCACTCTCAAACATGCACAATATTGTGCTCATTGAGAACTATCATAGAGAAGATAAAACCTAATCTTAAAGGAGAAGATGGAAGTGGGATATTTGGTGGACGTAGATCCCATACAGTTGATCATGACTTGGAGTAACAATCGAGGAGGGTTTGAAGGTGTATAAAAAAGTTTGGATAGATTCCTAGTACATAATGATCTTATCTAGAACTTTGGAATCTATTGTTCTTGGGTTGGAAAGAAGTGATTATCTAATAACATTTAAATTTTTATAGAGTTTAACAAGACAATGGGTAAACTTGGAGGGTCATTTAAGTACAACCCTTTGTGTTCCAAAGAACAATGCTTTCATACTTTAGTTCATGATAAATGCAAGAACTATTAGAAAGATTTTGTGGTTTAAAATAATATTGTACTTTAGTTCATGAGAACTAGAAGCACTATTAGAAATATGTTGGGGTTTCAACTAACATAGTTTTTTTGTCTCGCTGATAATTTCACCGTCTAAGTCATAACTTCTCAAGAATTGTTTTCTAAGTCCACACATAATGAATGGGTAGTTGATTTTGGATGCACTCATTATATGGAAAATGATGCCTCCTTGTTTGCATCCCTCGATAAAGCTGCAGAGAAAAACATCTATGTTGCTAATGATTTTTCTCTGAAAATTGTTGGTTGTGGTGATGTTCCTTATCGACATGGATAGATTGTCGATGTATATCATATGTTAAATTTAAGTTCAAATTTATTGTTAGTTTCTCAATTGACATAGACTAGTAAGATTGTGGAGGTTTGGTCAATAAGATTCTTTGTTAGGGATCTAAAAAATGGCCATTCAATTATCGTCGAAGGTTTTCTCGACCCAAAGGACAGTTTGTACACGTTTTGAGACTTGAATCAACTCAAATTTCACCTAAATTCTATTATTTCTCACACTGATGAATGAAGTCAAATTTGGCATGAACAAATTCGATATCTGAATTTTTGAAGTCTGCAGTCGATGGCAACATAGAATATGATTGTTATTCTACCTTAATATTTCTCCCATAAAAGATTTTGTAGGGGATGTGTGCCGAGTAAGTATCATTAGGAAACCTTCAACTCTATCAAAGCATGGCCAACACATAAACTCCTGGAGTTGGTTCAAAGTAATCTTTGTTGTATCAATAAACATTCCTTAGCTAATGCAAGGTATATTTTGATACTTATTGATGATCTCTCTAGATTCCCTTGGGTCTATTTTTTGAAAAATAAGAATCATGTCCTTGAAAATTTTAAGGAATTTTAGGCTTTGGACGAAAAACAATGTGGTCAACCTATTAAGTTTCTGAGATCAGAAAATGGTGGTGATTATGTGAATTAACCATTTGAGAATACCTTGTTTGACTTGGTATTGACTGGAAGAGATTTGTTCTTCATACTCCATAATAGAATGGCGTATCAGAAAGAAAGAATCAAATGCTAGTCAAAATGGCTCAATCTCTTTTACAGGCTAAAGATCTGCCTAATTGATTTTGGGATTAATCAGTTTATTGTGAAAGCTATCTCCTAAATCATATTTCGACTAGAGATGTCAGTTCTCTAACTCCATTCAAATGAAAATGTGAAATAAATTCCTCTATCATCCACCTCCATATATTCGACTATGTTTCTTGGGATCATATTCTAGATGATTGTAAGAAGAAATCTATGAAAAGAGTTGTTCTTGCATCATGATGGGATACTCTGAAGATTCCAAAGCCTATCCACTATTTCACCCTATCAAATAACAAATCATTATCAAAAGAAATGTGTTTTTTGATGAGAATTATTCAAGAATTATGATTTTGAATGCTTCTTGATCCAGGAGGATCTCGGTGGTCACCCACCTTTTCCAACTGGATTAATTTTGTTTTTTGGAAACTTACATTTTTTAGAAGTTTTTTGGTTCCTGAACTTTTGAGGCCATTTTGAGGGCCTAAACAATGCGTTTTCACGATCATGCACCTCAATGATAGTCAAAAGATTTTATTGAACCCCCTAAATGAACCTCCTCATCAATACCTTTCCAATGAGCTCTCATGCACCCTAAATGGAGATTGTATGAAAAAGTTACTATCCTGGAAAGTTGATGTACTAACTTACCCCAATGGGACCCACATGACTTTTGGTGCTTCATATCCTAGCATTAGGTTTTTGGATGTATAAGGTTTTGTAATTAATTTTTATTGTAAAAATTCCTTTAGAGCCTCATTGTAATCATATTCTTTTGAATGAGTGTAACCCTCACATCTCTTCTTAGAGATAAGCTACCACCATTTTAGCAAGCTTGTTTTCAGTCTGTATTTTATAGTTTTCAACATATTTCTTATTTAATATAAGTCAATTTTTACTATATATTTTTTATTGTTCACCGTGTCTCTATGTTAATGTTATAAATTTATGGTTTTGTTTCATTTCACTCCTAAATATGGATCAATTGTATCAGAGTGGTGTACTCATTGTCAATTTTTAATGCATGTCCTTGACATGGCCAAGGTATAGAGAGTTGGGTCCCCTACTTCCAAGATATTCTTTGAATGAGTATGCGTACACTTTGGGATCCCAAACACCATTATATCATATCAGGACAATCAGTTCCCCAGGGCATTCTGGTCAAGCCTATGGTCACTGTTGGACACTAAGATCACCAAGTCCACTACCTTCCACCCCCAGATGGATGGCCAAACTGAGGTTGTTAACTGAATGATCGTGAACATCCTGCGCATGTAAAATTCCAAGACCCCCAAAACCTTGGATGAGAGTCTTCCCTATTTTAAACACAACTACAATAGATCCATACATAGCTCAACCAGCCATAGCCCCTTTCAGGTGGGGTTGGGATTTCAACCATTCGGTCCCATGGATGTTGCACTACCCCTTGTAGTCACCCAAGAAGACTCGTCGCATGCTCCAACTGTAGTTGAAATATACACTTGATTCATTGAGTATATCTATCACATCCTCTAACAGTGTCAATATATTTACAGAAGTCCAATGCCAAGTACAAGCAGCGCCATGATCAACACATGGTGCCACACCAGTTTCAGGTGGGAGACAAAGTTTTGTTTCACTTGTAGAAAGAATGCCTTATAGGGTCTTATAGGAAGCTTCGTCCACTCCATTATGGACCTTAAATCATCACCAAGGTTTTGGGTAACAATCATTTTGAGCTCAACCTACCCCCCTTCCTCGGCTTTCATTCACTGTTAGATGTGGACATCCTTCGTCCTTATTTTCCACCATTATTGGAAACCTTAAAGATAGAAAAACAATTGACACCAATAGAGTTCAACCATTAATGCATGGAATAGAAATCCACTAATAAGATCATGGACATATAGTTCAAGAGAAATGGACAGCCGAGGATCCATCTTTATCGGGTTGTCAAAGCAGGGCATCTCCTCCACCAAGGTAAGTGACTCACTCTGGGCCGAATTCAACAGAAATTTCATCATCTGATGGAGGCACTCAATGAAATGGAGACCATTCCTTCATAAGAGGGAAGGATTGACCCAGGAGTATCTCAGTGGCCACCCACCTTTTCCAAATATCTCAAAATAGTTTTTTGGAAACTTATTATTTTTAGCAATTTTTCGGTTCCTAAACTTTTGGGGCCATTTTGAGGGCCTAAACGATGTTTTTTCGTGATCATGCACCTAAATGACAATGTAAGAAATTTATTGGTCCCCCTAAATGAAGATCCTCATCAATAAATTTCCAACTGGCTATCATGCGCCCTAAACAAAGATCATATGCAAAAGTTATGACCTTGGGAAGTTGATGTACTAACTTACCCCAACGGGGCCCACATGACTTTTTGCGCTTTATCTCCTAGAGTTAGGTTTTTGGATGTATAGGGTTTTATAATTCATGTTTATTGTAAAAATTCCTTCAGAGCCTCATTGTACTCATATTCTTTCGAATGGTCATAGCCGACACATCGCTTCTCAAGATAAGCTACATCATTCTAGCAAGCTTGTTTTCAGTCTAGATTTTATAGTTTTCACAATATTTCTTATTTAATAGAGGTCAAGTTTTATTGTATCTCTGTTATTTTTCACTTTGTCTCTATGCTAATGTTATAAATATATGGTTTCATTTCATTCTGCTCCTAAATCTAGATCACTTCCTTTCACATTTTTACTCACAATGGTTATGTTGGAACAAACACAATTCTGAACTTTTTAGCCCTATACTTTTCACCTCATAAAAATATACTTCTACCCAAAGAAAATAGAAAATTGGTAAATGGAATTTTAATTTTAAATCAAATTCATTCGTTGGTTGTTTAATAATAAGGCATGCACGATATCTGTTGTTGATGTTTTTTACCTTTTGATCGAATGATCCTAATACCTCCAGAGTTTTGGAGCCGCATGCATTTTAAAGGGGTAAAATATCTAACAATCACATCATAGCTCTGTGCTTCGGATGTTTCAATAAGTCTTAACAACAAAAACTCTGAAACTCCAAAAACTGAAGGTGTCTACTCACAAATTTTCCTAAACATTTTTTAAATGCACAAGACGTAGGACACGTGTACCTTTCGAGTCTTTCTTGAGTTTACATGTGGCACCTCCCTTTTCATGACATGTTAGAATGACCTAGTCTGTGACACATCACTACAGGAGATGATCCTTCAAGATTTTAACAAAGAATGAGTTCACGAGTCATTGAAATATCAAAATGTCAAAGTATTAAATGTTAAATAATTAAGTTCATCATGATAAAAAGATAATTAATGATTTTTTAGTTCATATTTCAAATGTCTCCCCTTAATGGTATTCTAAATTTTTTGAAGTCCAAACTTCTGAAGCACTCCAAGTTAAATGCAGCTAATTAGGACATTAAATCAATTACCAGATAATTAATTGCTTCATGTTTCAAGTTTCGGGAAGTCCCTCTCGAGATACATTAAAATTCCTCGAATTCCAAACCTCGGAAATGCTTGAAGTTAACACACCATATTAAACATGATTAATTAAAGTTTTACAAGTGATTATTTAGATATTAATATTTTCTTGGATTCATGATTTGTGAGGTTCCCACTCTATCACATCGAAAAATCATGAACGTGTACCGTTGAAGTATTGATGGAATTTATTACTAGTTAAGGATAATGATTCAAACTAAGATCCTGGATCACTAGGTAGACTTTCCCATTAATGTTAATAAATTTTCCATCAGTGAATCTTTCTTGAATAAAAGCACTTCAATTTCGAATTCATTTTCACCTTCTGCAATTAGCAAGTTTTATCTGTTTGAAAGACTCACAGATTTTCTCTGCAACATCTAAATTGACTCTGTCTCCATAGAAGTTGTGGTGTTAGGAAAAATGACGATAAAGAATGATGCGGTGGGCGAGGATTCAAACCCAAATGCAAATGTTTTTCCAGACACCACACCGCGAGCCACATACACTGTTAAAACTTGCACGTAGGTGTTTGATATTCTAGAGCGTGAAATCATCAACTATCTAGAGGACTCTGCCAAAGAAGAGGAAGACACTTATACATCTAAACTAAGACATATAGCGCAGTCGGAGCTACACAAAATAACAACACACCCGAGGCTCATGCCTTATAACGACATGATAAGTTGGGCCTTGGAGAACATTGACGTCCAGACCAGGAGCATCGTCAACCATTAGAAGGTCGTTGTTATCTCTTTTTGACTGGAACATATGAAAGTAATGTATAAAATATCTCCTAATCCTAGATATACATTAAATGTTGCATTCATTCTGGAGTTCGAGAAAAAAGAGTGTGTCCAGTACACCAACAACTGTCCTTATATAATCAAATCTTGGTGGGGGCACCTGGATAGATTCAAAACCGATGCTCATGGTATATATGCCACAACATCTTTGGACACTCATATGGTATATGTATCTATGATGATATGTCAATTGTTCGGGAAGAATATCCCTACGTATTTTTCTATGGAATGGCTATCCATCATGCATGAGGTATCAAAGGGTTTCACTTTTATTTGGGCCAAAATGTTGTCTGATAACTTGGCCAAAGGGATTATCGAATATAAAACAATGAATTCAAAAGGACAACCTACTTACTTTTACATGTATACATATATCATGGATGCCATATGTTTCATGACACCTTTTCCATTCATGAATTGGAGCTGGACCCTGGCCAGTGCCGAGCCCATTCATTTCTCCCATTCCAAGCTATGGAAAGAAAAATCCAAAGATTTCTTTTATGAAATCTGTCACAATGTTGTGACAGATAAGTTTATGGGAAACCTGGGTAAGATAGCAGATTGGTTTATTGAGGAGAACTTCTCCTACATCATGGTTTTTGGGTGCTCGATTCCTCCCCATGCTCTTGCACGATTTTTACCGAACCGACTATTATGCAGAGAAGTGGCCTACTAGACAGTAACAGGAGGCATCAAGAAAGAGTTGAACACAACAGAGAAAAATGTATGGATGACTTTCCCTATTCAGGTTGGCATGTTTTCATTACTGGATTTCGGTAATTCCAGCATGGAGGTTGCATATCTGGAAGATATCAAATTGGTTGACATCGAGTTCAAAATACACGATCGACATAATATTATGGAAAACCACCTAGCCTAGTTCAACATGAAATGGTATATCCACAAAAAATCCCCGTATGATGAAATATTCATGGGAGTTATATCTTATGAGGAGGTGCAGGAAATATTCCAAACCCTTCCCCTGGATCAACAAATTGGTTTTATGAGTTTTCAAAAGAACAAGTGAAATAGTCTACCAAAGGTACTACAACAAGAGAAAATAGCCACTCCCCCTTCTTAGGAAGCCATGCCTATAAGTTCTGAATCGAGTCAATCTAGTAAACACAAATTTGAGGAAACCTTGAACATCTCAAAGGTATTGACACAAAAATTATAAGCATCATTGTCAAGCCAGCTAAGCCCCTAGAAAAAATATCAACTCAAAGATTTCCTAAAGTAGGGACAAAATGTTCCTCCTTCATCACCAACTACCCTTGTTGGCACCTCAAATACAATAGAATAGAAACAGTATACGTAGATTGGTACTCCCATTACATCATTGACACCTCTACAATAGAGCTTCGGAAATCCTAATTCCAAAATTGTTTTTATAGATGATCTTACCCCCATCTCACCCAAAGAGATACCTCCTTTGGATTATTCCTTATCAGAAAATGAAAGGCCATTGTGAAAAGAGAATCACACTAGAAATATGGAGTGATAACTAAAAGGAATAGAATGTTGTATGATGGGAATGATCACGATGATCCAGAATTCACAAAGGAAGTTGCAGATTCATTAGGTGATTTTTCCATTTCCAATCAATGTTATGTAGGTAATTTGGTCGAACAACTATGACAGAAGTGCCTATTGGTAGAGCACTTACAAATTCAAATACATTCCATGGAATAAACTATCAAGAACAAGATGAGTCAATAATTTGAGAAAATCAGAGCTCATGATCGACACCAAATCTAACAACTTCAGGCCAACCTTGACAAGCTCCATCAGAGTTCAGAAACCAATCGAGGATTGATCACTATAATATCCCCAAGGATGAGACCCTGCTATATTTATGAATTGTAAACATATTTTGTAGTCTGGTGAGCCGAGTAGTGATAGGATTATGTGTTTATTGGGTCGGAGATCCTAAGTGTTAAAGGCTAGGAACCTGATTTTGTATATGTAATTATGTAGATCATTAATAAACTACAAACATCACTATGTGTAGACCGACCATGAAGACAGAGTGACGGGGGAATAAGATTCCAAAATGTTGGGTAAGGGAGGAGGCTAAGTGTGTGGTCCTAGGGGCTCAGCTTAGGGGCTTAAGTTCTTGAGAATAATAATTTATTATTATTCCAAAGCTGTGTGAAAGACATGTTTTTATCCTAAGTCCTGGGGGAGGCAACGTGTGCCAAAGCGAACACATGCAGCTCCAGGAAGACAAGTGTCGACCTAGATGCATGAAGCTAAAGATGAAGAGTTAGCTCATGTTGGGGGTTTTTCCTCCATTCAGGAATATAATTTCTATCATGTTTGGCATCTGCATATGATCTCTGCTTACCCTCACGTAGCTCTGAAACCAAAAAACTGTAATGTTTTCCTTAGAAGTCAATGCATCCTCCATCTGAACCATTTTGCCTCTGTGTTGGAAATATTCATAACTAAGCATTCTAAAAGCCAAAACCATGAATCTGACCTATGTATTTCCATGAAACCATCCTATATTCTCTTGTAGAGTGAAGTTCGTACCTGAACCTTCTTGGGTTGTTGCCTTCTGTTTTTCCTGAGTGTTGTTGAACAATTTTTTTTGTTGTTATCCTTACCTTGTGGGAATTGAGTTGAAACTAGTTGAGGAAGAAGGTTGTCAGCCCTGTGGTTGAAGAGAGAAGTTGCCAAGCCTATGAGAAACTCTCTCTAGATGAGAGAGTTTATTGGGAAGTGGTTTTCTCCCAAAGAGAGTCCAACACTAGCTATGGAGCTCTAAAAATTATTGATCCAACCTGTTGCTGAGACCTAGAGAGGGAGGTGAAGCAGCTGATGGACTATGTGAAAATGAAGGTGTATACTCCTGGGTGGAAGAGGCATGTGGGGAATCAAAGTTCATGAGTAGTGGGCGTAAGTAGGCTCCTGGAGAGAATCCTTCCAGTTGCACTATGCAATTTTCCTGTAACCTCAGCCTAGTCTAGGATTCCCTTGCCCTGGGTGGATCTTAGTCCCATATCAAGGGTGACCCACTATTGAGCGTGATGAGAAACATGGTTTAAGGCTGGGAGGTTCATGGAAGGTCTTCACATAGTTGGTGGTGTTCCTCCAGCTTAAAAGATGAGTATCAGTCTGTGTTTAATTTATATGTATTTTATGCATGTTTGTGCTATTGATGCTTGAATGTTATCATGTGTTTTGTTGCATATATGAATTATTCTCTATTACATTTGAATCTGTATAATAATAGTGAATCTATGTTATGTGTTTAATTTTCATTAAAATGCATGTTATATGTATATATATGTGAATGTTTCATAGTAGTATCATTGTCTGGCCTATTAGTGGCTAGGGATGTTACAAATTGGTACCAGAGCATGGTTTCGACACTAACCTTGGATGGGCCATTTTAGTGGTTAATGAGACAAAGTTTTCAGAGTGAATTATTTTTGAAGTAGACAAAATTCGAGTTCAGAACCAAGGTTTCAAGAGGAAATTATTTCTGGAGAACTAATTTCATACCTCAGAACCTTCATGAGTGCCAAGAAGTCACCTTGGCCATGCTACGAATATTAGGAGGAGTAGTGGTATCATAAAATGATGACAAAAGTGGTATTGGGCCATAGAGTGATGTGGACCTTAGGATCTATTCGGAAGGAAGTGAAAACCTTTTACGACTATTAGATCTGGAGAAGTTGCAGTAGAGTTATCCTGGAAGCCTTTCAGAGTTTGTAAATTGGGAGAATCAGGGTGTGTTGAGGCACAAACTTCTGAAATCTGAGGCTCTGAGGTCCTGGAAGAGATATACACCATAGATATGAGGGGAGATATTGAATGTTAGATATTGATAATTTATGCACGGGTCAGTCGTGAGAAATTCGTGAAATCGAAGGACTGGAAGTGAAGAGAGGTGAACACCTCTGAAGCAAGGAATTGCGAAGTGGATCTTGACCGTTGGTTACGGGAGATATAAGGACCGTTGATTATCTAGGGAGAGTTTGGAACTATGATAATTGGAGAAAGGGGAATGTGCTAAGGAACAAACATCCGAAGCCCAAAGTTTCGAAGTAAAAGAGTAGACGTGGTGGGGCTGAATGACATCGCCTAGGGTGACGTGGACCTTTCCTAGGTGTACCATGTTCATCCCCTTAGTTGGCGACAACTATACTACGTGGGCCCGAAGGATAGAGAATACAGAAGTTCAGGAGTCACGATATTGGAAGGAAGAAAGTGTGAAAGCTTCCAGAACCTAAAGTTCCAAAGCTATGATGTCCCGAAGTCCCAAAGTTATGAAGTCTCAGAGCTCCGATGCCTGAAGTTCCACAGTGGGTGACAACCGTTGGATATTGGGTAACCATGGATCGTCGATCCACCCCTCTTCGCGATTTCATTAATTTGGAACTCTTAGATACCGTGGAGAGGTACTTTGAATACTTTAGACACCCGAAGTATCGAATAAGAGCCTATCAAACTAGCTCCAGGTCATAGCCCATGGTCACATAGGTTGGGGACTGAGAGAAAGGGGCTAGTGCCCAAAAAATTTTGCAGAATAGAGAAGAGCTAAGAAAGAAATGGAATTTGAATATTTTGTTGATTCATATTGGTTTATGAATACTATGGGAATTGTTAAGGATGGATGGCCTGACAAAATTTGGTTGACTGCTCATTTTTTTTGCAGAGTACAACGAGTGTTAGGACCGAATCAAATTGCCACTAAGTGCATAGAAATGGAGGAGACACAAAATAATTCCAGTTTAGAGAATGAAGCTAAAAGGAATGAATGTCCATTTGGGAGTTGACGGATAGAACTCCAATGGGTATGTATAACAGTTATATAAGGAAGGAAACATGATGAAAATCATTGAAAGATTGCAAAAAGATGCCCAAACTCACCGAGAAGATATCAAAAATCTCAGGAAATCTCAGGAAAAACAGGGAGAATTCAAATTAAAGTTGATGAAGAGTTTGGAAAGAATACAAAAGAAGTTGTATAAGGAGAGTGACTCAAGAAAAACATGGAGTTTCAAGACCCTTAAGAAGAAAATAAGATCAAGAAGAATTAGCAGGCATCGTCACCACTCCTCAAAGTAGTCCAATAAGGAGGCACACATTAGTTCAAGCCCATCTCCTGCTAGAAATCACAGGATATATAGAGTGGATGAGTTGAAGGGTGAAATGAACAAGATTAATCCTCCTACATTTGATGGAGAACACAAGAAGGAACAAGATGTCGAAACATGGTTGCTTGACATGAGGAAATATTTACAATTGTAGAATTATTCCTCTCATGCCGAAATAAGAATTGCAATGTATCAACTGAAAGGAAAAGCATCCATGTGGTGGGATCAATTGGTGCAAGTGAAGCACATTAAAGAGAAGGATGTCACTTGGAAATAATTCAAGAAGTATTTTGAAAATAAATACTTGAATAAAAGATACTATGACCGGAAGATGAAGGAATTCTATGAACTCAAGATGGGAAGAATGTCCATTAATGAATACGAATGATTTTTTTTGGAGTTGTTGAAGTATGTTTCATTCATCAAGTATGAGACTTTCAAAATTCAAAGGTATCTGAGTGTACTACCACCTTCCATTGGGGACAAGATTTAGTATGATGACTCGAAGAATATGGAAGAAATGATAAGAAGAGTGAAATGCTTATGTGAGCAACAAAGAGAAAAGACTACTTTTCGAAAGGCTT
Organism: Picea glauca; assembly: GCA_000966675.3. Classification (NCBI taxonomy): domain Eukaryota; kingdom Viridiplantae; phylum Streptophyta; class Pinopsida; order Pinales; family Pinaceae; genus Picea; species Picea glauca. The sequence continues at coordinate 55,380 of JZKD02S0057740.1, read as the reverse complement.
GGGATGAACAGAAGAAGTTTAATTAAGAGAAGAGGAAGAAGGAATCAAAACTCCCTTTTTTCAGAAAAGATCCTCAAGGACAACCATTGTTTAGAGAGTCGATAACGACCGACGTAGGGGGGAAATTAGCAAGGCAAATGCCCATTCAGTGTTGGGGCTGTCAGGGAAACCACAAGTATAGATACTGTCCCCACAAAAATGACAAAGTGAGAGTTTTCCATAATGTTCAGCAAGATGAAACAATGGAGGACATGGGCAGTAGAATACCAAGGATCTATGTAGCCTTGGAAAACAAGCAGGATGAATTCCAATCACACATGTGAAGTGGAAGGTATGATCAACAACCAACCCATTTCTATTTTAATTGAATCAGGAGCTAGTCATAGTTATTTAGATACTAGGATGGTGGAAAGTTTGCATTTACAAAGAAGAAAACATGAGAAATATTGGTTAGTGCAGTTGGCTACAGGAGCCAAGAGAAAGGTTGTCAAATTAGTTAAGTCATGTCCAATGGACATGAATGGACTGAACACAAGGGAAGAATTGAACATTCTTCCTTTAGGTTCTTATGACGGTCTAATTGGAATGGATTGGTTGGACCAATTGCATGCCATATTAGACTATCGTAACAAGGAATTCACCTGCCTAGATGAGGAAGAGAATCAAAGAACAGTCCAAGGAATTCCTAGAGAAGTTGTCATCACGGAAATCTCAGCAATGCAGCTGAGGAAGTGCTACAGGAAAGGTTGTCAATTATTTGTAACCCACTTGGAGGAAGCATCTAAGGATGAGGTATCATAGATCAAAGACCATGTGGTACTAAAGGAGTTTGAAGATGTATTCCAGGAGGTACCAGGACTACCCCCAAAGAGAGATATTGACTTCTCTGTAAACTTGATGCTTGGAGCAGCTCCACTGACAAAAAATCCTTACAGAATGAGTACACCAGAGCTGAAAGAACTATAATTGCAGCTTGAAGAGCTTCTGAAGAAGGGATATATATGCCCAAGTCTGTAAACTTGGGGAGCCTCAATCCTATTTTTGAAGAAGAAGGATGGGACATTGATATTGTGCATCGATTTCAGATAGTTGAACAAAGTGACTGTAAAGAACAAGTATCCTTTTTCGAGGATCGATGATCTCTTTGACCAATTGAAGGATGCTAAAATATTTTTGAAAATAGATCTCAAGTCAAGTTACCAGTAAGTAAGGATTAAGGATGAAGACATCGGCAAGACCAACTTCAGAACAAGGTATGGTCACTATGAATTCACAGTGGTGCCATTTGGGTTGTCAAATGCACTCATTGTTTTTATGTACCTAATAAATGGTGTGTTCAGGGAATATCTAGACAAGTTTGTCATATTCTTTTTGGATGACATCCTGGTGTATTCCATGTGGGAGAAAGAGCATGAAAAACATCTGAGGATGGTGTTGCAGGTGCTAAGGGAGCACCAATTGTATTCTAATTTGAGAAAATAATTATTTTATCAAAAGAAGATCCATTACTTGGGGCACATCATCTCAAAGGATGGGATAGTTGTTGGCACACAAGGGAATACCTGGAGTTCAATGCTTCAAAAACGCACCAACAAAACCCTAACTAATGACCCTTTTGGAAACACCTACAAAGAAGATGAAGTCTCACCCAAGGTAGAGGCAGGGGTGGTTGCAGGACTCAAGTGTCTACAACCTAGCAGGGACACAGATATGTGATCACCATACTTATCAGAGAACTTAGTAGTTAACATGCATTAATATTTATCCCTTATCCACATCACAAGAGAAAACCCTAATTACATAACAACATAGTATTCACCAATATCTAACACATGCAAGCACTTAGCACATAAGAATAAACCATATATATCATTCATTCATATCACTAAGCACTAATTTAATACATCAGAAGCATCTAACATATATTACTGCACTAAGCATAAATCACATCAATAACATAACAACCATAATGCACAAAGCGACCACGATGTAGGATATATGTGGTTCACCCCAGTGTGGGGCTATGTCCACCAACTCTTCTTCTTCTTTATTGTCTTCTTTCAATATCCTTACATGCACAGAGCCACAAACCAACTCCGCATAGGACAGGAGATTTGCGCGCACCTTGCCAGATCCTCCTTCCACGAGCTAGGTTCAAGCACAGATCCTTCTTACAATCACTTGCACTTAGCTCTGCAAGTTCTCCACATACAATATGCACAAATCCTTCTTACAATTCACACATAACTTTCTCTTAGCAACAATCCTTAAGATCACATATATGAAACTCTAGCACTTAGCCTTTGGCCTCTCTTAGGTATTTTATTACATCGCCTAGATACTTATCTATAATTAAAAAAGGGGCCTAAACATGGGTAAAACCCATGTGTCACATCCCATACCCATTACATAAACCCTAACCCAAGAAGGTCCACAAAAGGTGGAAATATCCCGTGATCTCTGCTTCTCTTGGGCGCTTCATCTTTGACCAGCCTTTCGAAGTCCCAAAAAGTGGTCAAACATGACCAAGAATCTCCAAAACTTGGACAAGGGCCAATAGACCCCTAACACTCACATGTGACTCGTCCCTAGTCACTCTGGTCTAGGAAGCTCCACTTCGAAGGCCTCGAGCTTGGCTTGATCTGCCTTGACTTGTTTCTTTTCCAGAGCCTCCTGCTCAGAAAAATCTTGTATGACTTTTTCTGTAACTCATCCTTCCAAGAATTGTTCCACAGAGGTGACCCGTTGTTCCATCTCTACACCTCATCCTTCAATCTCTTCAATAAGTGTGTAGGCTTCATTTTGCACTGACTGGAGTGTCTGGGTCGCTTCCATGAATATACTCTATATGGAATGGACGTGTTGTTGAATTGTGCATTGTTCCTGTGACCTTTTCATATTCTTGACCACTAATAACAGCTTCAACTATGCTTGCATTGTCGTTGCTTGTTGATTTCCCCCCCTAGAGTTGTGACTCTAGTGTCCTTCGTTCTAGGTCCTATGCAAGGTGCTCATAGGTATACACACTTCAACTGTTGAGTTTCTTGCATTCTAAGGCCAATGCATTGATTCTTTTGATTATGCTCATGGCAGTTTCTTCCCTTTGGTCTTGCACTTCCTGCAGAGTTCTTGGCACTGTCTGTAATTCCAATTCTGCTACTCTTTGTTGAAGTTTGTTTTTGAATGGCTTCAACAAGCTTCTCCACTTGACTCTCCACTATCTCTTCTTCTATATGTGCGAGGCATGACACAGAGTGAAGTGATCTACTAACTACCTCCTTAATTCCCATATGGTATGTGAACAATTGTTCTTTTTCCTTCTGGATCTGCGCTCTTTCCTCTGCAAACTTTGCCTAGAGTTCATCTCTTTATTGTTGTGCAATCTGTTGTTGCTCTAGGGATTCCCCTTGTGATTTATTCAATTCCTTTGTGGCCTTCTCTTTTTCTTCTTGGATATGACAAAGGAGAGCCTCTGTCACATCTTCTATTCTACGTAGCTGGGCAAGCTCATCTCCCACTTCAATTCCTTCAGATGACCATGGCGCAGTAGTCACTACACGGATGGAGTAGAGGGCTTGTTGTACCCCTTTGAGCTCTACTTTGATCCTATCATACATGTTTTCTTTCTTTTCTTCGTTTCATTGTATAATATCCCTTGAAGTGTTTGCTACAGTGGTGATGATGAGGTCGATGTCATCCACCATGGGGATAGTCTGTAACTTGGGCTTACTAGCTTTTGACTTCTTCCGCGATGAAGGTTTCATTGGCAAAGCCTTTATTTTCTTGGATGTCTCAGCCTCATCAAGGGGATTCTTAGGCTGTGTCACTTTGCCTTGTTACCTTTTGTCTTCTTTCCCTTTGTCCTCTTTTTTGTCTACTTCATCACCTCCTCCCCCTTCAAGTGAAAATGATGTAGTCTCCTCTGATGCGTTGTTCAGTTCTTGTACCTCCTCCTTATTTTTTGTCTTATTGTTGTTGGGTGCATCATATTCTTCTAGGGTGACTATAGGACTTCCGATGAAGTCCTGGTCATTCCTTGATTATTTCTTGATTATTTCTTGATGAAGTCATACTCTGCAGGACATTCCTTGATTATTTCTTCCATGTCCTCCTCTGTGAGCTTATAGTAGGACTGGAGCTCTTCCTTGTGTTCGTCTCCACATGTAGTGATATAAATGAAATACCTATCTGCGTGAAACTTTGCAAGAGGCCTAAACCTGTGCAGGGTATTCGACGTCTTGCGAGGGAAGGATTCGATGGCACTCTTTAGCTGTAAATAGTATGTGTGGAACACCACATTTGAATGCAATTGTTTTTCCATGTCGCTCAAATACCAAAGCATAGTGAACTTCACGGCCAGTGGGTTGGATGGCTCGATTTCAGGGAAGGTGGCTCCTTCCATCATCTCCCAAGAAATAAAGGTGACAAGGATCAACAACTAGCTGAAATGAAACTTGTAACCCTGGTCTTGCACTTCGTGACAGTCTTGTTCTAACTGGTTGATGAGGTAGCTCGCCCAGTTAATTTGCATCCCTTCCACACACTTTTGTGCGAGGTTGAAAACAAACCCCATGACCTACGTGGTTTTGTTCTTTCTGACTAGCTTACCAAAAATCATATAGAAATCTAGGTGCACTACTCCATTTTGGATGGAGGCTACCTTGTAGCCTTTCTTCCCATTCTCCACATTGTCGTAGGTGCATTTTGTGCACTGTGCTAGGGAAATATATGCAACCTTCCCTGGGTAAAATTCTTGAGGGTCTGGTCCTTGCATGCTTAATCCGGTGATCCAGTGGATCAACATCAAATCGACAATGATGTGTCTGTCTAACCATAGGTAACTACCATGGTAGAAAGACAAGAGGAGTTTAATGCAGACGTTAACCTCATGGTGTCTGCCAAAGTGTGGTATCTTCATCACATTAATAATGGTGGACCTCGTGATGTCCATGGTCCATAGCTGGGGGATTATCTTCTAATTCTTCCTCGTTGTTTTGGTCAAGTACTTGTGCGGGGTGAGCATCCCATAACTCTTGCGATCTCCCAAGTTAAAATCATAGATCTTCGGCATTAGAATCTGTCTCAACTATGATCCAACTGTGCATATCCCCTTCGGGAGGTACACAGTGATCAATGTATAGTCGAAGTCCCTCGAGACACTTTCATGACTAACTGTGCTAGCCAGAGGTAGGATATAGTCGAGCAGGATAGATAGCATGAGCTTCGCGTTCGCCAAGTCATCGTGATGCTTTCTCCATTTTTCTGTCGTAGTTCAGGATGGTCCAGATCGATGTGCATTCGATGGAGAGGCTTGATATCCTCTCATTAATGAAGCTTGTGCACCTGTAAACATGACCTTCTTCTCCATTAGATATATCATAATTTATTCCATAGAATTTTCCACTACACTTCTCTCACCTGACATCCACGCTTGTAAACAAAGATTTCAGGTTGGTGAACAAACTCTCATGATAAGAAAACATGTGGAGAAGTCTCAAGAAGTGTTGCACAATAGAAATTAGTTCTATAGGGGCTCGGCTAATCACAATTCGCAAAAGTGTTCCTAGTAAGACATTCGACGAGTTAAATAGATAAAGTCATAACAGACTCCTCCAATGGACAAAATTTCCTTAATCCATCTATTATGGCGCGGTCGCAACAATCCACTGGTGATCTTTCCAGCCATAACTATGTTTCTAGTCCTTCTAGAGCATCATTCTAATGGTTGGGACACCTCCAATGGTCATATTTCTTCGTCCCGGTGAAGTGTAAATCTGCATTGCTCTGTTATTCTAGTGAGGTTCCAACGTTGTAATCCTTCTTTCTATGAAGTCTTCTCTGGAACGTCCTGCAATTTCTATAACTTTGTTTTCTTCTTGCTAAGCTTCCTTTCCTTCTTTCCTGTGATTTGAGTCACTGGGTTTCTCTTTCCATTTTTATTCTTATCTTCTCTTAGCATAGTAACTTCGCACTACTGAGGGTCTTTCAAAGGGTTTGAGGGTAATACTTCTTCTGTTACTATTTATGGAGTAGGTGCTCTTCTCTTCTACATGGATAAGTTTTTTAAGCCTTCTTTTGTTCTTTCAACATCAACAACTAGGTCTTTGGCCCTCAATTGCTTCAAGTTATCCTCTTTTTCTTCTATTAAACATGTTATTATCCTAGCCATGCAATCTCTTAATTCTTTCTTTTTCTATTCTAGATCTTCCTCTTCTTGTTTCCTTCGTGTCTGATCTTTCTCAATCCATGTCCTTCCTAGAAAAAGAGAAAATGGGGCGTTGTTCTCACCAAACTTAATGACCTCAAATTCTTATTTTTTCGATGCTCCATGAGAAATCATAGGTATTTGGGTAAGTCTTCCACATAGGGTTATCATTTTTCCTTTAAACAATCATATTCCTCCCAATAAATGAACCATAGCAGGCTTTCCCAAAATTTCCCAAGTTCTTTCTGTCATAATATTCACCTGTGTTTCCTCATCCAGAACACAGTCTATGTCGAAGTCTCCTATTCTTGTTTCTATGCACTCCTTCTCTTTTAAGATCTTTGATAAACTGATGTCTCTATGATCATTCAATGTTTCTTTCATCTGCGATAATATAGTCTTCGATTCTTTCTGGTGTTCTAGCATTTTCTTAGTTTGTTGATCTTCCTCATGGTTTTCTTGTCTCATATTCATCTATTCAACTTTGTCAATTATTCTAGGGAAATACAACACTTCATGATCAATAGATTTACAACAAAGACAAATAGGATTTCTACCAGGGCATTCCTTAGCAAGATGTCTCGGTTTTTTGCAACTATAGAAAAGGGTCAATCCTCTCTTTCTCTTAAATGATCCCCAACCTTTCCTGTACTATGCACTGGGATCACAGTGATGAACCTGCAAAAAAGTATTTCTAGGGTCTTCCATCCATTTTCTAGTCCAAACATTCTTTTTATGCATAGGAATAACATATCTTTCACTATTTCTATCAGATCTATTCATTTCACATCTTCTTTCTTCTAGTTGTGCCCTAGTTTTTAGACTAGGACAAAATCTATCAAACATACCTAGATCCATTCTTTTGAAAACAAATGAATCACTTATCTTACATTTATCAGAGCACAAAACCTTAAGATCTTACCTCTTTTCTTCAGATCTAATACCCTTCTTAGCACAGAGCTTCGCAAGTCAAGTAGAATACTGTGAACTACAACAAAAGATCTATGCATAGAGATTTCTCTTTTCTTCAATTTCCAGCAATCACAATTTCAAATATCAACAACAAAACCATTTGTTGGCACACAGGAAGACCTAGGGTTCAACGCTTCAACATCGAACCAAAAAAACCCTAACTATCAACCATTTAGGCAACACCAGTGAATCAGATGAAGTATCACCCAAGGTAGAGGTAGGGATGGTTGCAGGATTCAAGTGTCTACAACCTAGTGTTGGCAACCAATTCGCATTTTTATACTGTCCTTATAAGCTTCCTACACCAGTGTTTTTGCAAACCTTGATTTCCATCGCGACCTTTGCAATAAAACGACACTGTTTCTTTTATGTATTTGTCCACTTGCCCTTGTTCTTGTTTTCACGATTGCAAGCGTGAAAACTTTGATTTTGAAGTCATATTAAAATCATCACTAGATTTTTGTGATCATTCTTGTCGATATGTCCATTCTGTTTCCAATTTAATTATGATTATACAGTTGACAAGACTCCAAGGTCCTTATTCTTTTGGCATTCTTTAATTGTTAATATGATTTTTTGAGATTGTGATTCAATCATTGATTTATTGGTGGCTTGATGTTTGATCGAGTTTGTGATGCATTGGTGGTTTGATTTATATAGTCTTTCATCGATTTCTTTGACACATTGGTTTCATGAAAACACATTGGCGTTATGGTTAGGCCCTTGGTATAAATCATTTGATACAACACATATTTCATATAATCGAACCCTTGGTGTTGATTTCGAATCATTATTTTGGTTTTAAAACTATTTCCCACGCAAATGTTTGGTTGACTTACCATAGATTTCATTTAATTGATTGAGTGGCATGGTTTTTTTAACATATACAATAGTAATATTTGAATCGTTGTATGCGCCGACGGTTGTACTGTGGGAAATTACTATTTTGCATGGGATGAACTAGCTCCACCACCTTCGCACATTCAATCATTAATGCTTTCCCCCTATCTCGGGTCACCCCTGGTGTTTTCGGGTAATCCTGTGAGCATTATGCCCCTGCGTGTACTCTATTTAAATCCTATCCCTAGCACCCTGCTCATCCTGTGCTCCTGTCTATGGCACCGTTGGTGCGCATAGAGCCAAACAGTAGACAAACTCTGTTACTATTCAATAATGCTTGTAAGGATTTATAAAATAGTGGTTGGCTAGTGTTTATATAGAGGTTCTATGGTTTCAACCTTTCAGTTGCCCAACAGTTCTCCCTCACCTTTGATGGGTGTAGGGCTAAAGTCGGTGACATACAGCTCGATTTGAATGGAGAATTCATAAGCTCTTCTACAGGACTAGTAGCTACAGGCCAAAGGTGGTTCAAAAACTCCAAATTCGATGAGGTGTCGTGGCCATTACTATTTGTATCACGAAAGGTTGTGTCCTGTGATAAAGGTATGCCTATTTCTACCCTCAAAACCAGGTGGAACGATCTTTTGGTAATTTTTAAACAGTTCGTGACCTGTGAAGGTCAGTATGTCTTGGTATTTCTGTATCACCTCTGGTTATTGATGAATTCCATGGGCTATCCTTTGAACATGTTGCATTACTTCTTGCATAGTATTTACAAGATGTCGAAGAGATTCAAACGTGAGAAGGTTGATAGCAGCCTTTTTCATCACGACTTAATTAAACTCATCGTCGTTCACCATTTGAGCCTTCATGGCGATAATTGGCAGGTATTTCTATCTAGAAATGGCTTTGCTAATCCAGAGTCTACTCAAATCGACAAGGTTGTGGTCAGTGAAACTATGGTTGAGTCATACGTGCCATTTCATATCCTTCTACCCCCTGTCAAACCCTCAGTTTGCCCTGACATTGACCTACTTGAAATCATAACCAACCTGTGTAGAAAAGACAAGAATGAGGCCATCAAGAAGCCGGTGAGTAAGAAAGGCAGAGGTGACAATGTTGTCAACAACAAAGGGAAGAAAAATGCTCGATTGATATCGAGATTTTCTTGGAACAAGCCTAAACAGAGCATCGACCAAAAGCCCATAGTGCAGAGAAAGGACTCGGACTTCGATATCGAGCATTTCCTAGCTGAAGAGTATCCCTATTCTCATGGCTTGTGCTCTAAAGAACCCTATGACTATGTCTCTAACTTACCCTCATGCCTCAAAAATGATCCTAACTACCCAGGAATCAAGCTGCACAAGGAAACCCCTGGTAATGTGAACAAACCCTCGCCTGTGATGCCAAAGCCCGGGCAACCATCATGCATCCAATGTAATTCTTGGCTAGAGAATTATTATACCGACATTCCCTTGTTGCAATCAAATATCAAATCATTAGAGGAGCAAGTTACAGTGTTGTCAAAAGAAAAAGACAGGCTTCAAGCTAATGATAAGAAACAAAAAACCATTGGGTCGATTGTCTTCAGGAACGTCGAAGCAGCAATGACCTTCGTCAATTCCAAATTATCATGACTGAGTTGTTTTTTGATTGTCCAGGTATGAATTTCAATATCAATTTTGTTTTTTGAGTTGTTTCAAATAAATATAACCGATTGGATTTGATTTCTATAGCTCTGTTCGTTTTGATTCAAAATGATTCTGTTTCTCTCAGTTTACCAAATCAATTTTGTTATGAATCATGATTGGGAAATTTGTTTGCTAAACTTGGACACAGCTACGATTTAGTTAATGAGATTTTATTATTCTCAGTTTAGTATAAATGATTGATTTGTTTTTTATTATGTTTGGCTTTTTTTTGAATCAATTCTGTTTGTCTGATTTAGGATAGTCGATTTGGTTTAATTTCGATTAGTTTCGTTCGTTTCTAATAGACTCAAAACAACCCTGTTGATTTCGATTTACCAGGAACGACTCTGTTTTGTATGGAATCAATATTCTCGTTTGGATTTTGATTACACTTGACCGGTGCAAAAGATCTATTTGCTAAAAATCGTGTAGCTCTGTTGATTGATATGATTTTGCATAACGATTGTGTCGGCTCCAAACTGTTTTGATTCATTCCTGTTTGATTTGATTTGTAAACGATTGTTGTGTGCTATGATTAGCATGATCGTTGGTATATGTTTGATATAGTTCCATTAATTTGAAATACGATCCTGTTGATTTCATTGTGATTCGACAATGATTTTGTTAATGGATGAGGCGACATAAACTATTGCATAAATGATTTGTTTAACCTGTTACAGTTTGTGGCGATTGAAATGGGTTCATGAAAATGATTTCATTGCTGTCGAATTGTCTTAAGCGATTCTGTTTACCCGAATTGGTGATAACAAATGTTGAACATAGTGCATGTATCTCTGTTACCTTTCGATTGACCATGATTTCATTTGTTTCAAATTAGCATATAAGTTTTGATCTGAATGATTCGTTTGGTTTCCAATTAGCAACTAAATTTTTGTTTCATAGTTTGAATATAATTCTGTTAAGATTTGAATTGGTTTTGAAATGATTCTGTGTTCAATTTAGACCAGCTACAGAATCACAAGATTCTGTAGCTAGTCTTAGAAATTAGATTTTTGTCAATTTTATCAATAAAATATCCTCTAATATTGTCTATTTTTGTCTCCTTTCAGGTGCATACGAATTACAATGATCAATGGGGAATGTTGTGGCATTTTGAGAGATAATTTTGTGTTACAGTTTTATTATAGGTTGTTAGTTTTAGTTGGACTTGGGAGATTATCCCCAGATTTTTTGTAAATTGTTTTGATAATTCTCACAGGGATGTTTTACCCTGTGGGAAGTCTTTAAATACTTTTTATTTTTTGTAAAAATCATCATCATGATGATGGGAGAACCAGACTATGGATTTATGATATAGACTAGGATGAAAGTTGATATCTTGTAACAGCTTTCGCTTTCAGTATATCAAACTTTTGTTTCAGATTTTATTCATATCAGTTTGTAATCAGTCATCGAATACTTTAGCTATCATGATTCATTGCATGTTGATGTGATTTGATTTATATGTTGTCCATATCTGATCTCTCTTATTTAAAAATACAACAATCATTCTATTTCGATTTAATGAATACATGTTTATCTTTTTCATTAATTGAATTGTTATGTACAAATTTTGCACAAGGATTTATCTGACTGTGATGATTTGTAAATTATAAGATTGCTATAATTTTTTATGTCTTGTTTGTCCTGTCATTGATATTTGAAGAGCGCAACTGCTTCTAGTTTACGAGAAGCTTGTGGATAATCTGGTGCAGGTTTCCTCCCACTGAACAACTGGATCGACTATTTGATACAGGACGAACCTGAAGCGTTACTTCAGGTCAGCTTGTTATTTGTTATTTAATAGTTAGCTTATTAGTGTTATTTAAATAGTTTAGATAAATATATTAGTTTAGATTCATAATTAGAGTTATTATTTTAGTTTCTTAGCTTAGCTAGTTTTTATTCTATTTCTTCTTCATAAAATTATAAAAAATCAAAAAACATTAGTTTTGTTGTCTTAGGACAGATTACAAATGATTTTTGCAAGTTTTAATTTAAATCTGTAATTTTGTAAATATTGTATATTTGTAATTGAAGCTGATTCTATTGATAATTAAACATTTAATTTTATAGAATTATAGTTGTGTGATTTAGGTAATAGATTGTATATATGTAGTTTAGATTTGTTTATTAGTTTGTTTTAATTATTTTTTTCATTTAGATTAGTTCCTTAGTGTAGTTTTCATTTGTTTTTTTAGGACTTAGATCGTCTAACGGAGCCGTTAAATCCGTCAGGGTGGTTCATCCCAAACGGCTTGGGTTATTTAGACAACCCTGGACTGGATCCACTCTTCCAGTTGGCGAGCATTCATTTTCTCCCATCAACAAATGGCACTAGAAGGAGGGCCTTAAATTTATTAATGGCACAAGGTGGTCGTAAGACTCCTCCACCACCTAGTCGCTCACCTATAGTGACAAGAAGTCATTCAAATGATAACATCCCCCCTCAAACAACAACCACATCAAACGACGATCCACGGATCACAGTTGAGCCAACAACCCCATATCCTACAGGTGGTGACATACAAGATATTGTCCGCCAATCTCTCATAAGAACTCATAGCACCTTAGCCCGTTTGAGGCAGCCAAATCGACCTTTGGACCAACCTTTATATTTCTCTGATATCAGAGAACAACTTGGAGGCACTAACCTCACTGTGAACCCTACAGATCCAATCCTCACTCCTGCTGCAAGGGGATTTTGAATACCTCCCTCACCACCTTCATCATCCCCTTCTTCTTCGGGAGAATATTCTTCTGACGAAGGCAGTTCCCCTTCTCAGCCTTCTACATCGCTTACACCAATGGCCAACCAGAACAACCCTACTAGACCTTGGATCGACCAGGATGCGATAGTCATACCTGGAGATCAACATCCCTTACCCAAACATCCAGAGAAGTGGCTTCCCAAGTTTGACCCTGACTCTAAATAGATCGTTGAAGATCACATTAAAAAGTTTATGTTAGCCATTAGACTCTGCAATGTCGAGCATGAAGACATAGTCTGTAGGTTGTTCCCCTACACTTTCGAGGGAAATGCCTCTACATGGTACTTTTCCCAACAACCCCATACCATCGTGTCTTGGGAAAAGTTCAAGTCATGCTTTTTGGAAAAGTTTAGAGATGGTAAGCCTCCGGAAGTCCTAGTCATGGATCTTTCTAACTTAAGAATGAACCCAAAAGAGAAAATTAAAGACTTTAATCAAAGATTCTTAACACCTAAAAATCGAATCCCTGTGGATTCCATGTCTGCTGAGAATCTTATAATAGCATACTATACTAAAGATTTACATCAAAAAATATCCATTTGGGTTAAACGATCTAAGAAATCCACATTGTTAGAAGCCTTCGAAGAGGCCAGCCATATTGAAAAGGACATCCTTAGTCTAAAAGATACTACTAGCAACGAAATAGAGACTAGTTCTTCTTCCAAAAAGAAGATCGAAATCCTCCCTAGATGTACTCAAAGTAAAACACAACCTAAAATCTTGGATTTAGAAAACTTAGCTAAAGTCGTTCAAAAACTGTCGAATCAAGTTATAGACTTGAAAAGGACAAATGAATAAGCTTCTTCGAGCAAAGGGCCTTACAAGCCCCCATTCAAGAAGCCTTTCCCAACCAATCGACCTAATCCGAATGTTGAAGGCCTTAATCTAGAAAGTCTGCAGTACGCCCTTCAAACAATTCTAGAAGCCCAGGATAACTTTATGCCTCCTAAGAATCATAAGGAGGTTGTTGAACAAGAGACAGTGCAAGAAGAAGAGTCTTCTCCAAACATTCTTGGACACTTCTTGGATAGAATCTTCCAAGCTAACTTTGAGACAGTACATCCTTACAATACCAGGAGTAAGACAACAAGAAAACCTTCTTCTGAAAACATTACGACTTTTCCCTCAAAGAAATCCAAACTAGCTGATACTAAATAGAGTCATGTTAACCCCAACTTAGATTATGATTTAGTTGAAGACCTTAGAAAGTTAAGGGCTAACATTTATGTTTATGAGTTATTGAAATTTCCATTTCTGCTACAAAAAATGTTACAGAATATCGCTAAGAATAGCAAAAATGGTAATGCAAACAAGGTTATTCAGAACAAAGTTCCTCAAAAGACTTCTACTAAAAATAATCTTGATCCTCAAGACAAAGGAGGCCTTCCTGTAAATAATGTAAATAATGTAGATAAAGTAGCTTTAGAAACTGCGAGTAAAAAGCCACAAGATACTACCCTTAGTACTCGCAAAAATGTACCTCCATTTTTGTTAACTTTCGAAATCTTTAATAGAAACGTGCATAATTGTATGGTAGACTCAGGAGCGTCATCCAATGTGATGCCATGGTCTGTGTGTCAGAAGATTAACACTGAAGTTGAACCATCCACCCTAAAAATCATCCAACTTGATTGAACCAGTGTTAAATTTGTAGGCGAATTAAGGAATGTGCTTATAAGATTATCGTCTAACCCCAAAGTTCATCAAGTTATTGATATCATTGTTGTAGATATTCCAGAAGTGTATGGTATGTTTTTAAGAAGGGACTGGTCAGAGCAGCTACATGTCTATTTCGCGACAGATTGGTCTCACCTGTGGCTTCCAGAGAACGACAAGCCCAACAAGATTAGGGTAAATCGTGAATGCTACCTTAAGTTCATGGTCACAGATTTGAATGATCCCAACGAACCATTTACACCCTCTACCGATTCACCCGAAATACAAGGGATGGATACCTTTTTCGGCAATTTCATTGCCGAGACTTCAACTATCACCAACCCAAAACAACAGTCCGAGATTGTGGCATATGTGCAACCAGCAACTTCTACACAACGGTCTCATACACCTGATAAAAATCATATTTGGTCTCTTTATTTTGATGGGTCAAAGTCCAAAGAAGGAGCTGGTGCAGGCTGCGTTATTATCGATCCAATAGGTAACAAAACATTGATTGCATGTAGGTTAGAATTTGAATGTACTAATAACACAGTATTATATGAGGCTTTACTCCAAGGTCTCAGAAAAGATTTAGACATAAACATTCAAAACTTGACTGTCTTTGGCGATTCTTAAATCGTGGTTAGACAGGTAAGAGATTCTATCCACTGTCTATCTCCGCATCTTAAAAGCTACCAATCCGAGGTATGGAATTTAATGAATAAATTTTCTTCTTTCAATATAAATTCTATTCCTAGATTGAATAACTCTGAAGCTGATCTATTAGCTAATGTAGATTCCAAACTCTTTCCTGCAGAAGGCTTGTCCTCAGACGCATTCTCCGTCAAACTGTTGTTCAGGCCCTCCATTCCTGACAACATCACGAACTGGAGAGTCTTCGACGACGATCAGCAGATTATTAGCTTCCTGCATATGGAAGAAACTTTTCAAGGAGTAGTGATAGACGAATGGACTCACGATGACAATTTGCGCAATTTCATGGTAATACCAGATCCGAGAACTCCTGAATCTTCATCGGACATGGTAAATTTGATCCCTAATTCTATGGTTAGATTAGAGAAACTTTATGATATTCAAGATAAATTCAAAAAAATGGTCAACTATAAAACCAGTAGTTCCTCGTTATCATATGAAAAAGTAAACTTAGGAACTAATGACAATCCGTAGTGCATTAATCTAGGGGTAGGATGTTTTGAACAAGAAAAAGTTGCATTTATTAAATTGTTTAAAGAATTTAAAGATGTTTTTGCGTGGATGTATGATGATCTTAAAACTTTCAACCTGTTGGCAGCCAATTCACATTTTTCCATTGTCTTATAAGCTGCCTACACCAATGTTTTGCAAAGATCAATTTTTTCAAATAAACGACACTTTTATTTTTTGCGACATTTGCACATTTACCTTCATCGTTGTTTTCACGACTATAAGTGTGAAAACTTGGTCTTTCGTAGTCGCATTAAAATCATTATTTGAACTATCATTATCCTTCTTGTTGATATGCCCATTGAGCTTACATTTCACTTATCGTTATGCAGCTGGCAAAACTTTTGATCTGTACTCTTTGGACATTCTTAGATTGATTGTGTGACTTTGTCTCATTGAATTGTGATGCATTAACATTTTGGATTTATATGTTCTTTGATTTGATCTACTTGACCATTGGTTTCATGAAAATACATAGGTGTTATGGTTAAATCCTTCATATATATCTTTTAATATGATACCTATGTTCGTGTTTTCAAAACTATTGGCATGTTGATTATATGAAGACCCATTGGCACATTGGTTAAACTCTTGATATGAGTTGTTACAATACATTGGCACATGGTTAAACATTTGGTATTGGTCTCAATTTGTATGATTGGTTTTAAAACTATGTCATAACATTGATTGCGCGCGTTGGTTTATACACTTACCATTGCTTTCATTGGTCAGCCAAGTGACATGATTGTTGAACTATACTATAATGGGTAGAACAGCTATAAGACGACATTTGTACCTTGGAAATAACTATTATGCATGGTAGAGATAAGCTCCATCACCTTCGCACGATGACATTAATGTCTATCCCTTATCCCTGTTTTACCTCTGTTCGCTCGAGTAACCCTTCATGCACCCTGCTCCTATGTATGCTATGATCCAAACTATGGCTCGTTCACCGTGTGTTTGGCTCCATGGCACCGGTGGTGTGAATTGAGCCGAACGGTAGCCAAGCCTTGCTACTCTTCGACAATGCCCGGAAAGACTTAGAGGATAATGGTTGGCCCACCTTCGTGCAGAGGTTTGAGGGTTTTAATTTATTTGTGGCACAGTAGTTCGCCCTAACTTTTGATGGCTGTAGAGCCAAGGTGGGTGACATCCAGTTGGAAATCAATGAGGAGTTTATTAGTTCTGCTACAGGGTTACCCTCCTCGGGACAGTGTTGTTTCAAAAATTCTAGGGTCGAGGAGGTGCCATGGATGCTAATATTCGTCTCGCGAAAGGTCACATATTCTGACAGAGGTATGCCCATCTCTGTGCTTAAACCACGATGTCACAATACTTTGATGGTGGTCAAACAATTCGTGACCTGTGAAGGTCGATATGGACTCGTTTTTCTCTACCACCTGCATTTGTTAATGAATTTTATGGGATACTCGTTGAATATGCCTTTCTATTTCTAGCGTAGCCTGTACAAAATGTCAAAAAGGTTTAAAAGGGAGAAGGCCAATAGTAGCATGTTCCACCATGGATTAATTAGACTTATCATTGTTCATCACTTACATCTCCATGGTGATAGCTGGCGAGCTTTTATCGCTCAGAATGGTTTTGATGATACAGACCCGGTCCAAGTTGACAAGCCTATGATTAATGAAGCTAAGGTTGGGCCACCTATGCCCTTCGAAGTCCTACTTCCCTCTCCTAAGCCCTCAGTCGACCCTGATACCGACTTACCCGATGTTATAACTGAGAAGGTTGAGGCTATTAAAAAGCCCGTAAGAAAAAAGACCAAGGCAAACCCTATTGTTGATGGAAAAGGGAAAAAGAATACTCAACTTATCTCGAGAATGGCTAGGAATAATCCTAAACCTAGTGTTGAGAAGAAGCTCATAGTCCTTAGTGAGGATTCAGACTCTGACATAGAACACTTCCTAGCTAGTGAATATCCTTACTCACAGGGTTTGTGCTCTGAGCCACCTTATGATTTCGTTTCCAATCTTCCCCCTTGCCTAAAGAATAATCCTAGCTACCCTGGGATCAAACTACCGAACGAAACCCTTGGCAATGTAACCAAACCCTCACCTGCACTTTTGAAGTCCGGACAGTCGTCCTGTGATCAATTTGATTTGTGGTTGGAACAATACTATATGGGCGTTCCCCTGCTTCAATCAAAAATCAAATCGCTGGAAATTCAAGTTGCAGTGTTGACCAGCCAAAGAGACAAGCTTCAAGCAACTGATAGGAAGCAGAGAAATATTGGTTCCATCACTTTCAAGAATGTTGAATCGGCCACAGCCATGGTCAACTCCAAATTGCCATGATCAAGCTGTCTGCTCACCATACAGGTATGAATTTTGATATCAATTTAGTTTTGTGAATGACCAGGATTAATATAATGATGTGAGTTTGGTTTTTGAATAGCTTTGTATATCATTTGAAATGGCTCTGTCACAATGTTGTTTATCCTGTACATTGTTTTCGCTTTGCTAAAAATAAATGAAGTTTTGATTTGGATACACGATTTGCTCATTCCCAGTTTAGCCACTGATAGATTCTTATCGGATTTGATTTGATTTCAATTGGATTTGTTTTGGTTTTAATCTAAACAAGAGGTTTTCATGCTAGATTTAGTATATGATCATGTGTTGATTTGATTTCGTTATGGTTAGTTTGTATGCTGTGATTTTCAAATGATTTCATGAGTTTGGTTGTTATGATCTTTTAATATGTTGTGTCATATAATGTTCTAAATCGGGAATACAACTCTGATCATTTCCGAGTTGGGAAGAATGACTCTATTTGTATGGAAACAATACTCTCATTTAAGTCTGTGCAAATGATATTCATGCCCGAATCATGGAATGGTTTTTGATCCACGACAACTATGTTAAACCCCAGCTGTTCGATTCGCTTGATTGGATTGATGTATCTTCAATTATTATGATCAATTTTATGAGTTGTATTCGTATCAAAAATAGACTTGATTGTGGCTCTGTTAATTTTAATTTTCAAATGAGTTTGTTAACTGAAATCGACCTATGTTGTTGCTATCAAATTCGTATGAGGGAATTCGAGTAATAGTCGTTTCCAAATGCATTTAAGAAATGATTTCCTGAATGATTTTTTTTTCCCCATTTTGCAATAACAAACGACCAGATATCTCTTATGAACTCTGTGATCAACTGAATTGATCCTATTAGGATTTCATTTACGCACCAGTTTCGAGTTAATTCACTCGTGGCATGGATAGTTTGTTATGTCAATATAGTTATGTCGATTTGAAGATGAGTTTGTTTGGATTCAATTGTGTCTCCTGTCTATGAGGCAACATAACAATTGCCTACAATTTGTTTTAATTGTATTGATTTCAGTTTGATATGAAACAATCTCATAACTGTTTGATTATGATTATGTTCACCCGACTTTGTGGTAACAAATGAAATAGAGTACACATGTCTCTGTAGTCATTTGATTGATCTTGATCCTGTTTGATTTCAAATGGTATAACAATTTCAAACTGAATGATTCATTTTCAAATAGCTATTGGATGTTAGTTAAATTTAATTCTTTAATATATTTGAATTGATTTTTACGTTGATTCTGTGTCTTATTTAGACTATCTACAGAATCGCAAGATTCTGTAGCTAGTCTATAGAATTAGATTTTTTATCATTTTATTAATAAAATACCCTTCTAACTTGTCTATTTTGAACACATTTCAGGTACATCCAAATTGTATTGGACATACTGGACAGTCTAGGGGATATTTGTGTGTTTTAGTTTTATTTTAGGTTCCTAGTTTAGTTAAACTTGGGATATCTTCCCAGATTTTATGTAAAGAGTTTTGATAACTTCTACAGGGAGGTTTTACCCTGTAGAAGACCTTTAAATACTTATTATTTTTTGTAATAACGATGATCCTCACTTGTGGGAGAACCAAGCTATGGATTTCTAATACAAACTGAGACAGAAGTTGATGTTCTGCTACAACTTTCGCTTTTCATAATATCAATCTTTTGTTTCAAGTTTATGCATGTCTTTTGCAGTTGATTATAGACTACTTTAGCTATCACAGTCTATTGCAGAATGATGTGATTTAATTAACGTGATCCATATCTGATTTCTTTCATTATTTAAAAAAAAATAGCAATTTCTTTATTCAGTTAATGAATGACAGATTTCTCTTCTTCATCAATTGAATTATTTTGTATAAGTCCTTGCATACAGGTTTATCTAACTGTGAAGATTTATAAATCATAAGATTGTTTTGAATTTTTATGTCTTGTTTGTCCTGTAATTATATTAAATAGCACTGCATCTTTCTGTTTACAAGGAGCGCTTGGATAATTTAGTGCAGGTTTCCTCCCTCTGATCAGCTAAGACAATCATCATACACAAGACAAATCTGGAGCATTTTTCCAGGTCAGTTTGGATTTATTTTCGTTAATTTGTTTAGAATAATATTAGTAGTTTAGTTAGATATATGTTTAGTTAGATTTGTAGTTAGAATTAGTATATTAGTTGTTTATTTTAGTTAGTTTTTGTTTTATTTCTGTTCATAAAATTATAAAATCAACAAAAATATCTTTCTTTGTCTTAGGGCAGAATATAAATGAGTTTTTTCTGGTTTTATTCAAATCTATAAATTGTAGATATTGTACATTTTGTGAATAAGTTATATTTCCGTTAGTAGTTAGATATTTAATAATTTAGAGTTAGTATAGTAGTAGTTAGTAGATTGTATATAGAATAGTTAGATTAGTTTAGTTTGTTTAATAGTTAATTTTAGTTTAGTTTATTAGTTTGTTTAATAGTTAGCTTTAGTTAGTTTAGAATAGTTTTTCTTTTTTTTTGTTTTCTTAGGACCTTAGATTGGCTAACCGAGCCGCTAAAACTATCAGGGTGGTTCATCCCAAACGACTTGGGTTATTAGACAACCCCGGACTGGTTCCACTCTCCTAGTTGACGGACGGTCAATTTCGCCCGTCAATTAATGGAAAGAGGCAGTCGCAAGACTCCTCCACCACCTAATCGCTCACCTATAGTGACTAGAAGCCATTCAAATGACAATATTCCCCTTCAAACAACAACCACTTCAACCGACGATCCACAGATCACAGTTGAGCCAGCAACCCCTAATCCTATAGGTGGTGACATACAAGAGATTGTTCGTCAATCTCTTATTAAAACACATAGTGCCTTAGCCCGTTTGAGGCAACCTAACCGTCCGTGGGGACAACCTTTGGATTTATTTGATATTAGAGAACAATTAGGAGACACTAGTCTCACTATGAATCCTTCAGATCCAATTTCAAATCCTACTGTAGGAGGATCTAGGATACCCCCTTCACCACCTCCATCATCTCCTTCCTCTTACGGAGGAGATTCCTCTGATGAAGGCAATTCACCTTCTCAGCCTTCCACACCCACTACCCCAATGGAAAATCAGAAAAACCCTGCTAGACCCTAGCTTGATCAGGATGTCGTAGTTGTACCTGGAGCTCAGTACCCTCTACCTAAACACCCGGAGAAATGGATTCTCAAGTTTGATCCTGACTCAAAACAGATCGCTGAAGATCAGATTAAAAAATTTATGTTATCCATAAGACTCTGCAATGTCGAACATGAAAATGTAGTCTGTAGGTTGTTCCCCTATATTTTCGAGGGTAATGCATCCACATGGTACTTTTCCCAACAACCCCATACCATCGTGTCTTGGGAAAAGTTTGATTCATGCTTTTTTGAAAAGTTCAGAGACGGTAAGCCTCCATAAGTTCTAGTCATGGATCTTTCTAGCTTAAAAATGAACCCAAAAGAAAAAGTCAAAGACTTTAATCAAAGATTCCTAACACTCAAAAACCGAATCCTTGTGGATTCTATGCCTGCCGAGAGTCTTATAATAGCATACTACACTAAAGTTTTGCATCAAAGTATAGCTATTTGGGTTAAACAATCTAAGAAAGCCACGTTTTTAGAAGCCTTCGAGGAGGCCAGCCAGATTGAAAAGGACATACTTATTTTTAAAGACTCTACTAACAATGAAACTGAGACTAGTTCTTCTTCCAAAAAAAAGATCGAAATCCTCCCCAGACCCACTCAAATTAAAACACAACCTGAAAACTCTGATTTAGAAAAATTAACTAAAGTTGTTCAAAAACTGTCATTATAGACTTGAAAAGGTCGACCGAAGAAGCTTCCTCGAGCAAAGGACCTTACAAACCCCCATTCCGAAAGCCTTTTCCTACCAACCGACCTAACCCAACCACCGAAGGCCTTAATCTAGAAAGTTTGCAATCTGCCCTTCAAACAATTCTAGAAGCCCAAGATAACTTGATGCCTCCTGAGATCCCTGAGGAGGTAGTTGAACAAGAAACAGTTCAAGAAGAAGAGTCTTCTCCAAATATTTTTGGACACTTCTCAGATAGCATCTTTCAAGCTAACTTCGAGACAGTTCATCCTTATAACACTAGGAGTAAGACAACAAACAAACCTTCTACCAAAAACACTGCAACTTCACCTCCAAAGAAATCTAAATCAGCTGAGACTAAACAGAGTAATGTGAACCCCATCTTAGATTATGATGTAGTTGAATATCTTAAAAAGTTAAGGGCTAACGTTATGATTTATGAGTTATTGAAGTTTCCATTTCTGCTACAAAAAGTGTTACAAAATATCTCAGAGAATGGCAAGAATGGTAATTCTAATGGTAACAAGGTTGTGCAAAACAAATCTCCCCAGAAGTCTTCCACTAAAAACAATCCTGATCCTCAAGATAAAAGAAGCCTTCCTGTAAGTAATGTAAATAATGTAGATAAAGTAGATAAAGTAGCCATAGAAACTACGAGTAAAAAACCACAAGCTACTACTCTTAGTACTCGCAAAAATGTACCTCCTTTCCTATTAACTTTCGAGATCTTTAATAGAAATGTGCAAAATTGTATGGTAGACTCAGGAGCATCATCCAATGTGATGCCTTGATCTGCTTGCCAAAAGATAAACACAGAAGTTGAACCATCTACTTTAAAAATCATACAACTTGATCGGACAAATGTCAAAGTTATAGGAGAACTAAAGAATCTGCTTATTATATTATCATCTAACCCCAAGGTTCATCAAGTTATTGATATAATTGTTGTGGATATTACAGAAGTGTATGGTTTGTTTTTAAGCAGGGACTGGTCGGAACAGTTACATGGTTATTTCGCGACAGATTGGTCCCATCTATGGCTTCCGGAGAACGGCAAGCCTAATAAAATCAAAGTAAATCATGAGCGCTACCTTAAGTTCATGGTCACATATTTGAATGATCCCAACGAACCATATACACCTCCTGCTGATTCACCCGAAGTAAAAGGGATGGACACCTTCTTCAGCAATTTCATGGTCGAGGCTTCACCTATCACCAATTCTGAATAGCAGTCCGAGATTGTAGCATATATGCAGCCAACAACTTCCATGCGAAGGTTCCATGTCACTGATGCAAATCAAATTTGGTCTCTGTATTTCGATGGGTCAAAGTCCAAAGAAGGATCTGGCATAGGTTGCGTCATTATCGATCCAGCAGGTAACAAAACATTGATGGCATGTAGGTTGGAATTTGAATGTACTAATAATACTGCAGAATATGAGGCTTTACTACAAGGTCTCAGAAAAGCTTTGGATTTGAACATTCAAAATTTAACCATCTTTGGCGACTCTGAAATAGTGGTTAGATAGGTAAGAGATTCTATCCACTGTCTCTCTCCGCATCTCAAAAGCTACTAGTCTGAGGTATGGAATTTAATGAATAATTTTTTTTCTTTCAATATAAATTCTATTCCTAGATTAAATAATGCTGAAGCAGATTTATTAGCTAATGTAGCTTCTAAACTTCTTCCTGCAGAAGGATTGTCCCCAGATGCATTCTCCGTTGAGCTGCTGTTTCGGCCATCTGTTCTCGACAACATCATGAATTGGAGAGTATTTGACGACGATCAACAGATTATTAACTTTCTGCACATGGAAGAAACTTTTCAAGGCACGGTGATAGATGAACACATGCACGATGACAATTTGCGTGATTTCATGGTAATACCACATACGAGAACAACTGAATCTTCATCGGATATTGTAAACTTGATCCCTAAATCTGTAGTTAGATTAGAGAAGTTTTACGATTTTCAAGATAAATTTAAAAAGACGGTCAATTGTAAAACCAATAGTTCCTCGTTATCTTATGAAAAAGTAAACTTAGGAACTAATGAAAATCCTCAGTGCATTAATCTAGGGTTGGGATGTTCTCAACAAGAAAAAGTTGCATTTATTAAATTGTTCAAAGAATCTAAAGATGTCTTTGCATGGACGTATGATGACCTTAAAACTTTTGACCCTAACATCATACAACATGTCATTCTGACGAAGCCCCAAACCTTACCCTTTCAACAAAAATTAAGGAAAATGCACCCCAAGCTCGAACTGACTGTTCAAAAAGAATTGAATAAGTTCCTAAATGCTAAGATAATTTTTCCTGTTAGGCACACTCAATGGGTTTCTAACCTTGTTCCAGTCTGGAAGAAAAATGGGGAAATTCAACTTTGCGTCGATTTCCGAAACCTTAATAGAGCGTCTAATAAAGACAACTATCCTTTCCCGCCCATGGAACAGATCCTTCAATAGGTATCTGGTTCTGAGAGGCTATCCTTACTGTATGGTTTCTCGGGATACAACCAAGTCCTGATGTCTCCACCAGACCAACTTAAAACCACCTTCCATACTCCGTGGGGCACTTATGCTTATCACAAAATGCCCTTTGGATTGATTAATGCTGGAGCCACCTTTTAGAGAGCAATGGACATTACTTTTCGAGGCTTAATAAACTAGTCCATCGTAGTTTAATTAGATGATGTGACTGTATTTTCTAAAAACAAAAACGATCATCTAGCTCGCTTACGAGCCGTCCTACTGCGATGTCGCAAATACGGCATCTCCTTGAATCCCAAAAAATCCATCTTTGTAGTAGAACAGGGTAAACTCTTGGGATTCAATTTGTCTAGCGAAGGGATGATTATTGACCCCGAAAGGACTCAAGTCATCGTGAAACTTCCCCCTCCTACATCCAAAAAATCGATGCAGTCTTCTTAGGCCAGATTAACTTCATGAGAAGATTTATCCCCAGTTTCTCCGAAATGGTCAGGCCTTTACAGAATCTGATAAAGAAAGACACCCAACATCACTGGGGACCCCTAGAAAATTAAGCTTTTAATGCAATAAAGAAGGCCATAATAGACGCTCCATCTCTCATGAGCCCATATTTTTCTCAAGACTTTACACTCTACACTTTTGCTTCTAACCGTTCCTATGCCGTCGTCCTAACCCAAAAGAATGTCGAGAAAAATGAAGTACCCATTTCCTTTATGAGCTCTACTTTCAAAGGCACTGAAATTAATTACCGAGTGGTATATTGACAAGCCTATGCTATTTTCAAAGCAATTAAGCACTTCCGGTCCTATATTTTAAAGTCAAGGACGAAAGTCATTGTCCCCTATCCAGCCGTAAGGAACCGGTTAGTGCAGAAGGAACTAGGAGAAAAGAGAGCCAACTGGGTCACCTCCTTGTAGGAGTATGACTTAGAAATCACCCCAGCTCAGATAGTGATAGGTGAAGGGTTATGCAAGTTAGTTGTTGATTTAGCAACAGGACAGCAAGAAGAAAGCGATACGTCAAACCTAGGACAACGCGATCAAAGTCTAATCTGTTGCGTGTAAAACCCTGTCAGTCCTTGGTATGACGATATAAGATTCTGTCTTGAAAATGGGTCAGCTCCCCGTCACCTAGACCCCGCTAAAAGAAGAGCGTTGAGATTAAATTCTGCCCCATTTCATCTGGTTAATGGTGTTTAGTTTCGTCAAAATTTTGACGGCGTACTGATGCATTGTCTTGAAAAGGACGAAGCAAAAAAAGTCTTGCTCGAGTTGCATGGAAGAGAAGATGGTGGTCATTTTGGTGGTGACAACACTGCTCATAAGGTTTTAAGAGCCGGTTATTACTGGCCCATAATTTTTAGAGATGCCCATGCCTTGTGTCATAAATGTATCATCTGTCAGAAAGCATCAGGGTGGTTACAAAAACCATCCTTTTCTTTTCAGCCCGTTTTAGTAGATTCTCCTTTTTAGCAGTGGGGCCTTGATATCATAGGTCCAATCAATCCTCTGTCCTCGCAACAACACAATTTTATTGTGACAGCCATAGATTACTTTACCCGATGGTCTGAAGTTGTTGTGTTAAGAACTGTCAACACCAGTCAGGTTATTGCCTTTCTAAATTCAAATATTATCACTCATTTCGGTATCCCTGATTGTTTAGTTTTCGATAATGCTTCTTAATTTTCCTCTCTTGAGATGAGCGAGTTCGCTTTGGAAAAAGGAATTAAGTTGAAGTATTCTGCTAGTTATTACCCCCAGGGCAACATATTGGCAGAATCCACAAATAAGAACTTGATCAAAATAATCAAGAGAACGGTGGTTGAAAATCACAAAAATTTGCACAATGCACTGCTAAATGTGTTGTGGGCTGATAGGGTAACACCAAAAGATGCTATAGGTAACTCCCCCTTTTTTCTCATATATGGCAGAGAAGCAATTCTTCCACCTCACATTCTTCTTCCTTCACTTCATTTTTCACAGAAAGTCCAAGAAGAAGATTGTCCCCCTTTGGAAAACCGAATTAACGCTTTGATTAAGCTAGAAGAGGTAAGAGCCCAAGATAAACGTAAGTTAGATCGACATCAACAATTGGTTAAAAGCTGGTTCGATTCTAATTCTGCTTCTGATAGGAATTTTGAAGTAGGAGATCTCGTCCTGAAGTGGGACAAACCACACGAGGGAAAGGGTGAGCACACAAAATTTCAAAATTTGTGGCTTGGACCGTTTTTAATTGCTGAAAAGTTGGGTCCCAGTTCTTTTTGATTGAAAAATCTTGAAGGGCAGCCTGACACCTACCTGGTGAATGGCCAAGCCTTGAAAAGATACTTTTCTTGATAACTACCCTTGTATATCATGTAAATATTTTGCTTTTGTTTGATTATTCTTTTTGTTTTTGTTTTTAATTTGAATTTATCAGTTTGTGTTGTTGGAAATACACATACCTGTACACTGAGCTATTCAAACAAAGATAATAGAAAATTCCTTCTCTAAAATAACTGATAAGAAAAAGTTATAAACATCAATGGTATATTTCTGAAATTTATATCTATGGTGGAAAAGTCTGTTGTTTAAAAGAAGATGGTTGATTTCGATCTCTGAGTAAAGATTGGCATGATCATCGATTATCTTTTTACGCTGTCCCTATTCCGTAAAGGAATGACTCAGAGGATGTCTCCCTGCCTTAGGAAGTTGTTTTTGTAAATAAAACATCTTTGGATCCAAATAAAGGACAATTCTAAAAAAAATTCTGATGAGGTCTCAAAAAATATGTTAAAATATCATGATTTTCAGCGTCGCCCCGCTCAACTACAGATCTATGAAAAGAAAAAACAAAATAAATTATTAATAAGAGCTGTGGGAAGTGCTTGTAAACTCGTCGGGATGCTGAACAGGTCTGATGGCAGTGGATAAATGCATGCATGGCACCAAGACAACTTCACCAGGGTATTGAACAGGCCCGTTGGTAGTGAAGCAATGTTGGGTATATTCAAATTGGTAAATAAAAAACCTCCTTAATGTCCTTTTTTCTGATCTAGAACTTCTTAACAGGATACAGATGTCAAAGTGGGTTAAATGACAACCCTGTCGAGGCTATGGATGCCTGCTGGCAGCAGTGGCTCTGTCAACAATATTATAGATTTTATCTTTAATATCGTGACTTGCTGGTCTTAAGACTTTTATCAGTTATCATCCTTTAAACACTACTGGAATAGTTGGTTAATGATGATGTTTATATGATTTTCTGGTTGTTGTTTTTGAGTTGGAATTATCTTTGCTGTCATAATCTGAATTTGTTCCTTTTGGCATAGATAACTGCTTCTACCAGTTTGCCGCCATTGTTGGCAGCCAATTCACATTTTTCCATTGTCTTATAAGCTGCCTACACCAATGTTTTGCAAACATCGATTTTTTCAAATAAACAACACTTTTATTTTTTGTGACATTTGCAGATTTACTTTCGTTGTTGTTTTCACAACTGTAAGAGTGAAAACTTGGTCTTTCGTAGTCGCATTAAAATCATTATTTGAACTGTCGTTATCCTTCTTGTTCATATTCCCATTGCGCTTGCATTTCACTTATCATTATGCAGCTGGCAAAACTTTTGATCTATACTCTTTGGACATTCTTAGATTGATTGTGTGACTTTGTCTCCTTGAATTGCGATGCATTAGCATTTTGGATTTATATGTTCTTTGATTTGATCTACTTGACCATTGGTTTCATGAAAATACATAGGTGTTATGGTTAAATCCTTGATATATATCTTTTAATATGATACCTATATTCGTGTTTTCAAAACTATTGGCATGTTGATTATATGAAGACCCATTGGCACATTGTTTAAACTCTTGATACGAGTTGTTACCATACATTGGCGCATGGTTAAACATTTGGTATTGGTCTCAATTTGTATGATTGGTTTTAAAACTATGGCATAATGTTGATTGCACGCATTGGTTTATACACTTACCATTGCTTTCATTGGTCGGCCAAGTGACATGATTGTTGAACTATACTATAATGGGTAGAACAGCTATAAGCCGACAGTTGTACCTTGGCAATAACTATTATGCATTGGAGAGATAAGCTCCACCACCTTCGCACGATGACATTAATGTCTATCCCTTATCCCTGTTTTACCTCAGTTCGCTCGGGTAACCCTTCATGCACCCTGCTCCTGTGTATGCTATGATCCAAACCCTAGCTCGTTCACCTTGTGTTCGGCTCCATGGCACCGGTGGTGCAAATCGATCTGAACGGTAGCCAAGCCTTGCTACTCTTCAACAATGCCCGGAAAGACATAAAGGATAACGGTTGGCTCACCTTCGTGCAGAGGTTTGAGGGTTTTAATTTATTTGTGGCACAACAGTTCGCCCTGAATTTTGATGGCTGTAGAGCCAAGGTGGGTGACATCCAGTTGGAAATCAATGAGGAGTTTATTATTTTTGCTACAGGGTTACCCTCCTCGGGACAACGTTGGTTAAAAAATTCTAGGGTCGAGGAGGTGCCATGGCCGCTACTGTTTGTCTCGTGAAAGGTCACATCTTGTGACAGAGGTATGCCCATCTTTGCACTTAAACCACGATGGCACGATACTTTGATGGTGGTCAAACAATTTGTGACCTGTGAAGGTCGATATGGACTCGTTTTTCTCTACCACCTGCGTTTGTTAATGAATTTTATGGGATCCTTGTTGAATATGCCTTTCTATTTCTAGCGTATCCTGTACAAAATGTCAAAAAGGTTTAAAAGGGAGAAGGTCGATAGTAGCCTATTCCACCATGGATTAATTAGACTTATCATTGTTCATGACTTAAGTCTCCATGGTGATAGCTGGTGAGATTTTATCGCTCGGAATGGTTTTGATGATACAGACCTAGTCCAGGTTGACAAGCCTGTGATTAATCAAGCTAAGGTCGGGCCACCCGTGCCCTTCCACGTCCTACTGCCCTCTCCTAAGCCCTCGGTTGACCCTAATACTGACTTACCCGACGTTATAACTGAGAAGGCTGAGGCTATTAAAAAGCCCGTAACAAAAAAGGCCAAGGCAAACCCTACTGTTGATGGCAAAGGGAAAAAGAATGGTCCACTTATCTCAAGAATGGCTAGGAATAAGCCTAAACCTAGTGTTGAGCAGAAGACCATAGTCCTTAGTGAGGATTCAGACTCTGACATAGAACGCTTCCTAGCTAGTGAATATCCTTACTCACAGGGTTTGTGCTCCGAGCCACCTTATGATTTCGTTTCCAATATTCCCCCTTGCCTAAAGAATAATCCTAGCTACCCTAGGATCAAACTACCTAACGAAACCCTCGGCAATGTAACCAAACCCTCACCTGCATTTTCGAAGCTCGGGCAGTTGTCCTGTGATCAATGTGATTTGTGGTTGGAACGATACTATATGGATGTTCCCCTGCTTCAATCAAAATTCAAATCGCTAGAAAGTCAAGTTGCAGTGTTGACCAGCCAAAGAGACAAGCTTCAAGCACCTGATAGGAATCAGAGAACTACTGGTTCCATCACTTTCAAGAATGTTGAATCGGCCACAGCCGTGGTCAACTCCAAATTGTCATGATCAAGCTGTCTGCTCGCCATATAGGTATGAATTTTGATATCAATTTAGTTTTGTGAATGACCAGAATTAATATAATTATGTGAGTTTGGTTTTTGAATAGCTCTGTCTATCATTTGAAATGTCTCTGTCACAATGTTGTTTATCCTGTACATTGTTTTCGCTTTTCTAAAAATAAATGAGGTTTCGATTTGGATACACGATTTGCTCATTCCCAGTTTAGCCACTGATAGATTCTTATCGGATTTGATTTGCTTTCGATTGGATTTGTTTTGGTTTTAATCTGAACAAGAGGTTTTCATGCTAGATTTAGTATACGATCATGTGTTGATTTGATTTCGTTATGGTTAGTTTGTATGTTGTGATTGTCAAATGATTTCATGAGTTTGGTTGTTATGATCTTTTAATATGTTGTGTCATATAATGTTCTAAATCGGGAATACAACTCTTATCATTTCCGAGTTGGGAAGAATGACTATGTTTTTATGGAAACAATACTCTCATTTAAGTCTGTGCAAATGATATTCATGCCTGAATCATGGAATGGTTTTTGATCCACGACGACTGTGTTAAACCCCAGCTGTTCGATTTGCTTGATTGGATTGTTGTATCTTCAATTAGTATGATCGATTTTATGAGTTGTATTCATATCAAAAATAGACTTGATTGTGGCTCTGTTAATTTTAATTTTCAAACGAGTTTGTTAACTCAAATCGACCTATGTTGTTGTTGTCAAATTCGTATGAGGGAATTCGGGTAATAGTCGTTTCCAGATGCATTTAAGAAATGAATTCCTGAATGATTTTGTCTGCCCCATTTTGCAATAACAAACGATTGGATATCTCTTACGAACTCTGTGACCAACTGAATTGATCCTGTTATGATTTCATTTACGCGTCAGTTTCGAGTTAATTCGCTCGTGGCATGGATAGTTTATTATGGAAATACAATTATGTCGATTTGAAAATGAGTTTGTTTGAATTCAATTATGTCTCCGTACTATGAGGCAACATAACAATTGCCTGCAATTTGTTTTAATTGTATTGATTTCAGTTTGATATGAAACGATCTCATAACTGTTTGATTATGATTTTGTTCACCCGACTTTGTGGTAACAAACGAAACAGAGCACACGTGTCTCTGTAGTCATTTGATTAATCTTGTTCCTATTTGATTTCGAATGGTATAACAATTTCAAATTGAATGATTCGTTTTCAAATAGCTATTGGATATTAGTTAAATTTAATTCTTTAATAGATTTGAATTGATTTTTATGCTGATTCTGTGTCATATTTAGACCAACTATAGAATCACAAGATTCTGTAGCTAGTCTATAGAATTAGATTTTTTATCATTTTATTAATAAAATACCCTTCTAACTTGTCTATTTTGAACACCTTTCAGGTACATCCGAATTGCATTGGACATACTGGATAGTCTAGGGGATATTTGTGTGTTTTAGTTTTATTTTAGGTTCCTAGTTTAGTTAAACTTGGGATATCTTCCCAGATTTTATGTAAACAGTTTTGATAACTTCTACAGGGAGGTTTTACCCTATATAAGACCTTTAAATACTTATTATGTAATGATCCCAAACCAAATTCTTTCTTGGAATCACTAACTACTACTAATTTATTGAGTTATTAAGTGCATACAAGATTCATCAACACATGGAGATCACAACATATTCAAGATGTAGAAGCACAAGCAAAGATCTGACATTTTTATTATGAGCAATGTAAGATCAATACAATAGATGGCTGATCTGGCAAAAACCTCAGATGGTCGTGAAAGCAATAGATATGAGCTGCTACAAAATGCTCCCGACAATACAAAATAAGCCTCCAAAGGTTGGATATACAATGAAGACTAAATCAAGAAGATCTGAGCCGCACTAATGCTCAACCTCCAAGCTGGAAAGTGCCATGTCCTACTAGAATGCTGAAGCCTTGAATAATTCTGCCCTACTACCAAAAGTGTCCAATCATCCCGATAAATATGCCAAATGATAGATCAGGCAACTGTAAGAAAAACCCATATGTTCAAATTCCCAAATCCACTCTCAAACCCCGTAGATCTGAATTCTTCACTGAATGGTGTGCCCCACTAGATGATTGAAACCCTAGCTGGTTTGGCGCTGATGAAGGAGGCCTCCAAATGCTCTAAAACTCTCCAAGAATATAGATTGGGCTATGATAATCCCGTGGGAGAAGTTTCGGTCTTAGATCTCAAGCAGATCTCCCTAGATCTGAGTTTTACTGAATCACAGGACGTCCCCTATGGCTCCACAACGTACCAATCTGCAGACAAATATAGAATGATGATAGCCCTCTAGAAAATCCCTTAAACTGATGGTCCTACCCCTGCAAACAAAACCCAACTGTCGGTATGGCCCTAGGCCCTCAGGATAAGCTGGATCGAACCTCCCTCGATAAACTGGCCCTGAGACTAGAATGGTGTGGAGGATTCTTTCATCCCTGAGACCAAGATCTGGAACAAGGTGAGTGGATATTTCACAACTAAGTTGCTTCCAAGGGTTTGTACAGAAAAACCCCCAAATTGAATGCTCAAGAGCAATAGCAAATGCTAATCCAAAACCAGAATGAGTAATAGGTGCACCCTAGCATCTTACTTATACTTTTCCTTCTAATTCTCTGTTGAGTTAGGTTAACTCCCAGGGTTAATCTTCTATTCTTCTGTTGAGTTATATTTTACTCCTTTCCTTTTCCTTTCTTAAGTCAACTTAAAAATATAACTTTTAACTTCTTGACTTTTTCCCCCCTTCAGTGTGAGACTATGACCTAGTGGGGGTGCCCAGGCCACTGAGTCTCCTCAATACCTCTCTAAGAAGTGGGGGACATTACAGTATCCCCTGCTTGAAATTGATTTTCCTCAAGCAAATCCAAACCTGCTTCTCTAACAATGTGCTCCTGCTCCCAAGTGGCATCCTCAATGGGTAAATCCTTCCACCTGATCAGATACTCCTTGATGCTTCGATTTTGGAGCCTCTTATCTCGGACTTCTAACACCTCCTCTGGAATCAAAACAAGTTGTCCCTCCTCATCCATGGGAGGTAATGCCTCAATAGGCCTGACATGTTGACCGAGGGCTTTCTTAAGGCATGAGACATGGAAGACTTTGTGAATTTTTCTACCCTGTGGAAGCTCCAGATCATAAGATATTGCCCCTATCCTCCTGCTGACTCTGTAAGGTCCAAAGAAATGTGGTTGTAGTTTCTCCACTCCGCTTCTTTTAATGGAGACCTGCCTATATGGTTGCAACCTCAAATAGACTAAATCACCAACCTCAAAGGTACTATCAACTCTGTGCTTGTCTTCTTGGACCTTTTGTTGGTTTTGCGCCCTCCGTAAATGATCCTTCAATTACCTGAGAATGTCTTGGCTCTGCTATATCCAATCCTGTACCATCAGAGCCTTGATGTCACCAAATGCAATCTCCACAAATGATAAAGGATCATATCTATATAAAGCTCTAAAGGATGAGATTCCAATGGACATATGTTGGGTGGTGTTGTAGCATTATTCTCCCAAATGTAACCATCTGACCCATGCTTTTTGTTGTCCTGCTACATAGTTTCTGAGGTAACCTTCCACCCATTTGTTGACTATATCAGTCTGACCATCCATCTGAGGGTGATAGCTAGTACTAGGAGTCAATGTCGTACCCACTAATCTGAACAACTCCTGCCAAAACATACTCATGAATCTTCTGTCCCTGTCACTGATGATGGTTTTGGGTAGGCCGTGTAGTCTGAAGACCTCTCTGAAAAAATAATTCGGCCACCTCTGCTGCAATGAAGTCTGTGGCTATGGGAAAAAAGTGTGCAAAATTCGTCAACCTATCTATCACCATGAAAATGCAATCTTTCCCCTGTGCTCTGGGAAACCTGGTGATGAAATCCATGGATATACTTTCCCACTTGTGCTCTGGAATAGGTAAGGGTTGCAACATTCCTGCAGGGTACATGTGCTCATCCTTGTTTTCTTGGCATGTAGTGCATTCTTTGACATGCTTCATCACATCTTCCTTGAGGCCTTTCCATGCAAACCTTTATCTCACCTGCATGTATGTCTTACTAATGCCCTGATGCCCCGTTACCTGTGAGTTATGACATGCATGCAGGATCTTAGCTTTAAGAGCTAATGCAGGAACTAAAAAGATCCGACCTTTGTAATAGATGAGGTCATTTATGACCCTGAAGTTATCATCCTGTATTTTCCTGTCCAACAATTGACAAGTGAACTGATCCTTTGCATATTCCACTATCAAGTGTTCCTTCCAGTCGACTGACATACCGGACATAAAATGGATGGCCTTCTGGATAATGCATCGGCCACTGTGTTGTTCTTTCCTTTGACGAATTCAATGTCAAAGTCGTAGGCTTGTATTTTTCTTACCAATTTTTGTTGTCTTTCATTCAAATCCTTCTTCTCCAATAGATATTTAAGACTATTATGGTCTGATTTGACCACAAACCTTGCACCTACCAAATATTGCCTAAATTTGGCTAGTGC
>JZKD02S0057740.1:3506-16818 GCA_000966675.3 Picea glauca | reverse complement strand
TTCGTTAATTTGTTTAGAATAATATTAGTAGTTTAGTTAGATATATGTTTAGTTAGATTTGTAGTTAGAATTAGTATATTAGTTGTTTATTTTAGTTAGTTTTTGTTTTATTTCTATTCATAAAATTATAAAATCAACAAAAATATCTTTCTTTGTCTTAGGGAAGAATATAAATGAGTTTTTTCAGGTTTTATTTAAATCTGTAAATTGTAGATATTGTACATTTTGTGAATAAGTTATATTTCCGTTAGTAGTTAGATATTTAGTAAGTTAGAGTTAGTATAGTAGTAGTTAGTAGATTGTATATAGAATAGTTAGATTAGTTTAGTTTGTTTAATAGTTAATTTTAGTTTAGTTTATTAGTTTGTTTAATAGTTAGCTTTAGTTAGTTTAGAATAGTTTTTCTTTTTTTTGTTTTCTTAGGACCTTAGATCGGCTAACGGAGCCGCTAAACCCATCAGGGTGGTTCATCCCAAACAGATTGGGTTATTAGACAACCCCAGACCGGTTCCACTCTCCCAGTTGATGGATGGTCAATTTCGCCCGTCAACATGACCCTAACATCATACAACACATCATTCCTATGAAACCCCAAACCTTACCCTTTCAACAGAAATTAAGAAAAATGCACCCTAAGCTCGAACCGACCATCAAAAAGGAATTGAATAAGCTCCTAAATGATAAGATAATCTTCCCGGTTAGGCACACTCAATAGGTTTCTAGCCTTGTCCCTGTCCGAAAGAAAAGTGGGGAAATCCGACTATGCGTCAATTTTCGAAACCTTAATAGAGCGTCTGATAAAAACAACTACCCTGTCCCACCCATGGAACAGATCCTTCAATAGGTATTTGGTTCTGAGAGGCTATCTTTATTGTATGGTTTCTCAGGATATAACCAAGTCCTGATGTCTCCCCCAGACCAATTTAAAACTACCTTCCGCACTCCATGGGGCACCTACGCTTATCAAAAAATGCCCTTTGGATTGATTAATGCCGGTGACACTTTCCAGAGAGCAATGGACATCACTTTCTGAGGCTTAATCAATCATTCCATTGTAGTTTACTTATATGATGTTACTATATTTTCCAAAAACAAAACCGATCATCTAGCTCATTTAAGAGTCGTTCTGCAATGATGTCGTAAATACGACATTTCCTTAAATCCTAAAAAATACATCTTTGCAGTAGAACAGGGTAAACTCTTAGGATTTATTGTGTCAAGCAAAGGGATGATTATCGACCCTGAAAGGACTCAAGTCATCTCAAAACTTCCCCCTCCTACATCCAAAAAGTCCATGTAGTCTTTCTTAAGCTAGATAAACTTTGTTAGGAGATTCCTCCCCAGTTTCTCTGAAATGGTCAGACCTTTACAGAATTTAATTAAGAAAGACGCACAATATCATTGGGTACCTTTAGAAAATCAAGCTTTTAATGCAATAAAAAAGGCCATAATAGACGCTCCTTCTCTCATGAGCCCCGATTTTTCCCTAGACTTCACGCTCTACACTTTTTCTTCTGACCATTCCTATGCTGCCATCCTATCTCAAAAGAACACTGAAAACAACGAAGTACCCATTGCCTTTATGAGCTCTGCTTTCAAAGGCACTGAACTTAATTACCCAGCAGTAGATCAGCAAGCCTACGCTGTTTTCAAAGAAGTCAAGCACTTCTAGTCTTATCTTTTGAAATCTAGGATGAACATTATTGTCCCTTATCCAGCAGTCAGGAACCTGTTAGTGCAGAAGGAACTAGGAGAATAGAGGGCTAACTGGGTCACCTCCTTGCAGGAGTAAGAAATAGAAATTACCCCAGCTTAGATAGTGAGAGGTCAAGGGTTATGAAAGTTAGTTGTTGATTCAGCAACATGACAACAAGAAGAAAGATATAGGTCAAACCTAGGACAGCACGATCAAAATGTAGTCTTCTGTGCACAAAACTCTGTCAGTCCCTGGTATGACGATATAAAATTCTTTCTTGAACATGGGTCATCCCCCCATCACTTGGATCCCACTAAAAGTAGAGAGTTGATATTAAAGTCTTCCTCCTTTCATTTGGTTAATGGTATTCTGTTTCGTCAAAATTTTGATGGCATACTGATGCGCTATCTTGAGAAAGACGAAGCAGAAAAAGTCTTACTAGAGTTGCATGTAGGAGAAGTTGGTGGTCACTCTGGTGGTGACACTACTGCCCATAAGGTTTTGAGAGCCGGTTATTACTGGCTCGCACTTTTTAGAGACGCCCATGCCTTGTGTCGTAAGTGTACTATTTGTCAAAAAGCATCAGGGCGGTTACAGAAACCAGCCTTTCCTTTGCAAACCGTTTCAGTAGACTCTCCTTTTCAGCAGAGGGGCCTTGATATCATAGGTCTAATCAATCCACCATCCTCACAACAACATAAGTTTATCATAAAAACCATAGATTACTTTACCTGATGGTCTGAAGCTGTCGCATTAAGAACTGTCAATACCAATCAGGTAATTGCTTTTCTAAATTCGAATATTATCACTCGTTTTGGTATCCCCGACTGTTTAGTGTTCGACAACACTTATTATTTTTCGTCCCTTGAGATGAGTGAGTTCACTTTAGAAAAAGGAATTAAATTGAAGTATTCCGCCAGCTATTACCCCCACGACAACGAATTGGAAGAATCAACAAATAAGAACTTGATTAAAATCATCAACAAAATGGTGGTTGAAAATCACAAAAACCGGCACAATGCACTGTTAAATGCGATTTGGGACGATAGGGTAACACCAAATACTGTTGTAGTTAACTCTCCCTTCTTTATGGCAGAGAAGAAATTCTGCCACCACACATCCTTCTCCATTCACTTCAGCTATCGCAAAAAATACAAGAAGAAGACTGCCCCCCTTTGGAAAACCGAATTAACGCTTTGATGAAGATAGAAGAGGTAAGAGCCCAAGCTAAACATAAGTTATATCAGCATCAACTAGTAGTTAAAAGCTGGTTCGATTCTAACTCTGCCTCTGATAGGAATTTCGAAGTAGGTGACCTCGTCTTGAAATGGGACAAACCGCATGAGGGAAAAGGAGAGCACATGAAATTTCAAAACTTATGGCTTGGACCGTTTTTAGTTTCTAAGAAGTTGGGTCCCATCTCTTTCCGATTGCAGAATCTAAAAGGGCAGCCTGACACCTATCCGGTGAATGGCCAAGCTCTGAAAAGATATTTTGCTTGATGACAACTCTTTGTATACTATGTACATATTTTTTCTTTTTTTTGCTTTTCTTTTGTTGTTTTGGTTTTGATTTCTCCTTTGCGCTTATCAGTCTTTGTTTTTGGAAATACACATACCTGCATGTTGAGCTATTCCGAAAAAGAAGACAGAAAATTCCTTCACTGAAATGACTGTTGAAAAATTGTATAAACATCAATTATAGACTTATGAAATTTACATATGTATTGGAAAAGTTTGTTGTTTGAAAGGAGTTAACTGATTTCGATCTGTGAGTAAAACCTGTCATGATCATCTATTATCTTTTTACGTTGTCCCTTTTCCTTAAGGGAATGACTCAAAAGATGTCTCCCTGCCTTAGAAAGTTGGTTTTGTAAATAAACCATCACTGGATCTTAATAAAGGATAGTTCTAAAAAATTCTATTGAGGTCTGTAAAAAATATGTTAAAATATCATAATTTTCAGCGTCAGCCCGCTCGACTATATATCTTTGAAAAAAAAAAAAAATCATCAAAAGATCTGTGGGAAGTGCTTGTAAACTCGTCGGGATGTTGAACAGGTCTGCTGGCAGTGGGTAGATGCATGCATGATGCCAAGACAACTTCGTCGGGGTACTGAACAGGCCCGCTGGCAGCGAAGCAATGTCGGGTATATGAAAATTCGTAAATATGAAACCTCTTGACCTTAAAACGTCCTTTATTCTAATCTGGAAATTCTTGGTAGGATACAAATATTAGAGTGGGTTAAATGGAAACCCTGTCGAGGCTATGGAAGCCTGCTGGTAGCAGTGCCTTTGTCAACAGTATTGCAGATTTTATCTTTAATATCATGCCTCTCTTGTCTTAAGACTGTTATCAGTTTTCATCCTTTTAAACACTGCTAGAATATTTGATCATTGATGATGTTTATACAATTTTCTGGTTGTTGTTTTTGAGTTAGAATTTTTCTCATTATCCTAATCTGAATTTGTTCTTTGGAAGAGATAACTACTTCTACCAGTGTGTCGCCATTGTTGGCAGCCAATTCGCATTTTTATACTGTCCTTATAAGCTGCCTACACCAGTGCCTTTGCAAATCTTGATTTCCATCGCGACCTTTGCAATAAAATGAAACTATTTTTTTTTATGCATTTGTCTAGTTGCCCTTGTTCTTGTTTTCATGACTGCAAGCATGAAAACTTTGATTTCGAAGTCACATTAAAATCATCACTGGATTGTTGTGATCGTTCTTGTCGATATGTCCATTTCGTTTCCAATTTAATTATGATTATACAGTTGACAAGACTCCAAGGTCCTTATTATTTTGGCATTCTTTAATTGTTAATCTGATTTTTTGAGATTGTGATTCAATCATTGATTTATTGGAGGCTTGATGTTTGATCGAGTTTGTGATGCATTGGTGGTTTGATTTATATAGTCTTTCATCGATTTCTTTGACACATTGGTTTCATGAAAACACATTGGCGTTATGGTTAGACCCTTGGTATAAATCACTTCATACAACACATATTTCATATAATCGAACCCTTGGTATTGATTTCGAATCATTATTTTGCTTTTAAAACTATTGCCTTGCAAATGTTTGGTTGACTTACCATAGATTTCATTTAATTGATTGAGTGGCATGGTTTTTTTAACATATGCAATAGTAATATTTGAATCGTTGTATGCATCGGTGGTTGTACTGTGGGAAATGACTGTTTTGCATGGGCTGAACTAGCTCCACCACCTTCGCACATTCAGTCATTAATTCTTTCCCCCTATCCCGGGTCACCCCTGGTGTTTTCGAGTAAGCCTGTGAGCATTCTTCCCCTGCATGTACTCTGTTCAAAAACTAGCCCTAGCACCCTGCTCACCGTGTGCTCCTGTCTATTTCACCGGTGGTGCGCATAGAGCCAAACGGTAGCCAAACTCTGTTACTATTCAATAATTCCCGTAAGGATTTAGAAAATAGTGGTTGCCTGGTGTTTATACAAAGGTTCGAGGGTTTTAACCTTTCGGTTGCCCAGAAATTCTCCCTCACCTTTGATGAGTGTAGGGCTAAAGTCGGTGACATGCAGCTCGAGCTGAATGGAGAATTCATAAGCTCTGCTATAGGACTAGCAACTATAGGCCAAAGGTGGTTCAAAAACTCCAAATTCAACGAGGTGCCATGGCCATTACTATTCGTATCACGAAAGGTTGTGTCATGTGATAAAGATATGCCTATTTCTACCCTCAAACCCATGTGGCATGATCTTTTGGTAATTGTTAAATAGTTCGTGACCTGTGAAGGTCAGTATGGCTTGGTATTTCTATATCACCTCCGGTTATTGATGAATTTCATGGGATATCCTTTGAACATGCTGCATTACTTCTTGCGTAGTCTTTACAAGATGTCAAAGAGATTCAAACATGAGAAGGCTGATAGCAACCTTTTTCATCACGGCTTAATTAAACTCATCGTCGTCCACCATTTGAGCCTTCATGGCGATAATTGGAAAGTATTTCTATCTAGAAATGGTTTTGCTAATCCAGAGTCTTCTCAAATCGACAAGGCTATGGTCAGTGAAACTATGGTTGAGCCAGCCGTGCCATTTCATATCCTTCTACCCCCTGTCAAACCCCCAGTTTTCCTTGACATCGACCTACCCGACATCATAACCAACCCATGTACAAAAGACAATATTGAGGCCGTCAAGAAGCCGGTGAGTAAGAAAGGTAGAGGTGACAATGCTATCAACAGCAAAGGGAAGAAAAATTCTTGATTGATATCGATATTTGCCTGGAACAAGCCTAAACAGAGCATCGACCAAAAGCCCATAGTGTTGAGCGAGGACTCAGACTCTGATATCGAGCGTTTCCTAGCTGAAGAGTATCCGTATTCTCATGTCCTGTTCTCTAAAGAACCCTATGACTATGTCTCTAACTTACCCCTGTGCCTCAAAAATGATCCTAACTACCCGGGAATCAAGCTGCACAAGGAAACTCCTGGTAATATGAAAAAACCCTCGCCTGTGATGCCAAAGCCCGGGAAACCATCATGCATCCAATGTAATGCTTGGATAGAGTGTTATTATACCAAAATTCCCTTGTTGCAATCAAAGATCAAATCGTTAGAGGAGCAAGTTACAGTGCTATCAAAAGAAAAAGACGGGCTTCAAGCTAATGACAAGAAACAAAAAACCACCAGTTCGATTGTCTTCAGGAACGTCGAAGCAACAACGACCTTCGTTAATTCAAAATTATCATGACCGAGTTGTCTTCTGATTGTCCAGGTATGAATTTCAATATCAATTTTGTTTTTTGAGTTGTTTCGAATAAATATAACCGATTGGATTTTTCTTTCTATTGCTCTGTTCATTTTGATTCAAAATGATTCTGTTTCTCTTAGTTTACCAAATCAATTTTGTTATGAATCATGAGTGGGAAATTTGTTTGCTAAACTTGGACACAGCTACGATTTACTTAATGAGATTTTATTATTCTCAGTTTAGTATAAATGATTGATTTGCTTTTTATTATGTTTGTCTTGTTTTTGAATCAATTTTGTTCGTCTAATTTAGGATAGTCGATTTGGTTTGATTTTGATTAGTTTCGTTTGTTTCTAATAGACTCAAAACAACCCTGCTGACTTCAATTTACCAGGAACGACTCTGTTTTGTATGGAATCAATATTCTCGTTTGTATTTTGATTACACTCGACCTATGAAAACGATCTATTTGCTAAAAATTGTGTAGCTGTGTTGATTGATATGATTTTGCATAACGATTGTGTCAGCTCCCAACTATTTTGATTCATTCCCGTTTGATTTGATTTGTAAACGATTGTTGCCTGCTATGATTAGCATGATCGTTGGTATATGTTTGATATAGTTCCATTAATTTGAAATACGATCCTGTTGATTTCGTTGTGATTTGACAATGATTTTGTTAATGGATGAGGTGACATAAATTATTTCATAAATGATTTGTTTAACTTGTTACAGTTTGTGGCGATTGAAATGGGTTCATGCAAATGATTTCATTGCTATCGAATTATCTAAGCGATTCCGTTTACCCAAATTGGTGATAACAAATGTTGAACAGAGTGCATGTATCTTTGTTACCTTTCAATTGACCACGATTTCATTTGTTTCAAATTAGCATATAAGTTTTGATTTGAATGATTCGTTTGGTTTCCAATTAGCAACTAAATTTTTGTTTCATAGTTTGAATATAATTATGTTAAGATTTGAATTGGTTTTGAAATGATTATGTGTTCAATTTAGACGAGCTACAGAATCACAAGATTCTGTAGCTAGTCTTAGAAATTAGATTTTTTTCAATTTTATCAATAAAATATCCTCTAATATTGTCTATTTTTGTCTCCTTTCAGGTGCATACGAATTGCAATGATCAATGGGGCATGTTGTGGTATTTTGAGAGATATTTTTGTGTTACAGTCTTATTATAGGTTGTTAGTTTTAGTCAGACTTGGGATATTATCCCCAGATTTTTTGTAAATTGTTTTGATAATTCCCACAGGGATGTTTTACCCTGTGGGAAGTCTTTAAATACTTGTTATTTTTTGTAAAAATCATCATCATCATGGTGGGAGAACCAGACTATGGATTTATGATACAGACTAGAATGAAAGTTGATGTCTTGTAACAGCTTTTGCTTTCAATATATCAAACTTTTGTTTCAGATTTTATTCATATCAGTTTGTAATCAGTCATCGACTACCTTAGCTATCATGATTCATTGCATGTTGATGTGATTTGATTTATATGTTGTCGATATTTGATCTCTCTTATTTAAAAATACAACAATCATTCTATTTCGATTTAATGAATACAGGTTTATCTTTTTCATTAATTGAATTGTTATGTACAAATTTTGCACAAGGATTTATCTGACTGCGATGATTTGTAAATTATAAGATTGCTGTAATTTTTTATGTCTTGTTTGTCCTGTCATTGATATTTGAAGAGCGCAACTGCTTCTAGTTTATGAGAAGCTTGTGGATAATCTGGTGCGGGTTTCCTCCCACCGAACAGCTGAATTGACTATTTAATATAGGACAAACCTGAAGTGTTACTTTAGGTCAGTTTGTTATTTGTTATTTAATAGTTAGATTATTATTGTTATTTAAGTAGTTTAGATAAATATATTAGTTTAGATTCATAATTAGAGTTATTATTTTAGTTTCTTAGCTTAGCTAGTTTTTATTCTATTTCTTCTTCATAAAATTATAAAAAATCAAAAAACATTAGTTTTGTTGTCTTAGGACAGATTACAAATGATTTTTGCAAGTTTTAATTTAAATTTGTAATTTTGTAAATATTGTATATTTGTAATTGAAGCTGATTTTGTTAATAATTAAACATTTAATTTTATAGAATTATAGTTGTGTGATTTAGGTAATAGATTGTATATATGTAGTTTAGATTTGTTTATTAGTTTGTTTTAATTATTGTTTTCATTTAGATTAGTTCCTTAGTGTAGTTTTCATTTGTTTTTTTAGGACTTAGATCGGCTAACGGAGCCGTTAAACCCGTCAGGGTGGTTCATCCCAAACGGCTTGGGTTATTTAGACAACCCCGGACCAAATCCACTCTTCCAGTTGGCGAGCGTTCATTTTCGCCCATCAACACCTAGCTAGGACATAGATATGTGATCACAGTACTTATCAGAGAACTTAATAGTTAACATTCATTAATATTTATCCATTATCCACATCGCAGGAGAAAACCCTAATTACATAACAATGCAATATTCACCAAGAACTAACACATCCAAGAACTTAACACATAGGAATAAACTAGATCTATCATTCATTCATATCACTAATAAATAAGATACTGCATCAGAAGCATCTAAC
The DNA here is from genome assembly GCA_000966675.3 of Picea glauca. Classification (NCBI taxonomy): domain Eukaryota; kingdom Viridiplantae; phylum Streptophyta; class Pinopsida; order Pinales; family Pinaceae; genus Picea; species Picea glauca. Next base: position 7,778 of record JZKD02S0057740.1, on the reverse strand, counting down.
ATATATTATTGCACTAAGAATAAATCACATCAATAACATAACAACCATAATGCACAAAGCGACCACAACATAGGACATACGTGGTTCAATCCAGTGTGGGGCTATGCCCACCAACTCTTCTTCTTCTTTATTGTCTTCTATCAATCTCATTACATGCACAGAGCCACAAACCAACTCTGCATAGGACAAGAGATATGCGCTCACCTTGCCAGATCCTCCTTCCCTGAGCTAGGTTCAAGCACAAAGCCTTCTTACAATCACTTACACTTAGCTCTGCAAGTTCTCCACACACAGTATGCACAAATCCTTCTTACAATTCATACAGAACTTGCTCTTAGCAATAATCCTTACAATCACATAGATCAAACTCTAGCACCTAGCCTTTGCCCTCTCTTAGGTCTTTTCTTACATCACCTAGATAATTATTTATACATTACAAAAGGGGTCTAAACATGGGTAAAACCCATGGGCCACATCCCATACCTATTACATAAACCCTAACCCAAAATGGTCCACAAAAGGTGGCGAGATCCTGTGTTCTCCACTTTTCCTGGGCACTTCGTCTTTGACCAGCCTATCGAAGTCCCAAAAAGTGGTCAAACATGACCAAGAATATCCAAAACTTGGTCAAGGGCCAACAATAGACGTATATCCTAAGAATATTGAATCCATCAGATAATGGTCATCACTAAAGAATGTGATAGAAGTCAGATCCTTTATGGGTCTAGTTGTCTATTATAGAAGGTTCATTGCAGGGTTCTCAAGGATGGCTCACCCTATCACTTCCTTGCAAAGGAAGGACAATAAATTTCAATGGAAAAAGGAATGTGAGAAAATATTTTAGCGATTGAAGAAGTTTTTAACCAGTGATCCAATACTGAGGATTATAGATCCAAATGTGGATTTCGTTGTTTGCACATATGCATACAAAGAAGGACTTGGAGGAGTCCTCAGTTAGAATGGGTTTGTAATTTGTTATGAATCCATAAAGTTGAAAGAGCAAGAAAAGAATTATGCCACTCATGATTTAGAGTTGGCAACCATCGTTCACGCTCTAAATAAATAGAGGCATTACCTCATGGGAAAGAAGTTCGAACTAAGAATAGGCCACAATAGTCTGAAGTATTTGTTTGATGAACCAACCTTGAATTCTAGGCATAGTAGGTGGTTGGAATGTCTTTGTGAATATGATTTTTATATCAATCATATCAAAGGAAAGGAAAACAAGGTGGTTGATGCACTCAGTAGGAGAGTGTGTGAATTACATGCTACAACCATTAGCATGTACCAAACTAATATTAAAGGAAAAATTTCAAAGGCTGCAAATGCATATTTGCAGTACAGGGATTTGGTAGAAAAGCTATAGCAAGAAAGATGCCACAGAAAGTGGAAAATATAAATTGGAAACTGATGGAACACTTTTGTACAAGAACAAAATTTATGTACCTAATGTCCAGAACTTGAAACTTATGATTTTGAATGAAATGCGTAATGTACCTTATGCAAGGCATCCTAGATATCAGAAAACTATGGCAGCAGTCAAGAGCAATTACTTTTGGTCAAGTATGAAGAAAGAAATTGCAAAATACATCACCAGATGTATGGAGTTTCAAAAGGTTAAAGTTGAGCATAGGCACCCAACAGGGTTGTTATAACCTTTACCCATTCCTGAGTGAAAGTGGGAGGTAGTGGCAATGGATTTCATCATAGGATTGTGTAGAATAGACAAGCAACATGATTCAATCATGGTGGTGGTGGACAAGCTTACAAAAGCTTCCCATTTTATTCCACTAAAGACTACTCACAAGGAAGCTAACGTTGTTGATATTTTTATGAGGTAAATAGCACAATTGCATGGTATTCCCAAGACAATTGTGTTTGATAGGGACCCGAAATTTACCTCAAATGTTTTGAAGGGCTTGTTCAAGGGGTTCAGAACGAATCTGAATTTCAACAAAGCTTATCATCCTGAGTCTGACGGACAAACGGAGTGCGTGAATCAAGTAATAGAAGACATGTTAAGGATGTATGTGATGGACAAACCACCTAAATGGGAATACTACCTACACTTGGTAGAATTAGCCTACAACAATAGGTATCAAGTATCGTTGAATATGAGCCCATTTGAAGCACTTTATGGAAGAAAGTGCAACACTCCAGTAAGATGGGATAATTCAACTGACAGAGAAATGGTTGGGCCAAAGTTGCTCAAGGAAATGGAAGAGAAAACGCTAAAAATTAATAAGAATTTGAAAGCTTCCCAAGATAGGCAGAAGGGTTATGCTGATAAGAACAAAACCCACCAAGAGTTTAAAGTGGGTGACCATGTTTTCTTGAAAGTAAATCCAATAGAAGTTCCCTAAAGCTGGGAAACCATTCGAAGTTGGCAGCCAAATTTTGTAGGCCATTTGAAATCCTAGAAAGGATTGGGGCAATTGCATATATGATTTCATTACCTACATCTATGACTGTACATAATTTTTTTCATGTTTCGTTGCTTAAGAAATATATACCTTATACTAATCATGTTATTGATTGCACTGCGATTTAGGCGGAGCAAGAAGGCGTCTTACAAGTGCATCATGTGCGCATATTGGACTGAAAGAGAAAACAAAATTGGAATCATTCCATAGGGCTTGTAAAGGTCCAGTGGACCTGGTACGGTCCCAAGGATGTGACATGAGAGTAGGAGGATGTTATGTGGGAATAATACCCATATCTTTTTGAATATTTTGGAAATCTTGTTGATGTTGTGGAAAGAGTTTCACTGAGGAAAATGAAAAAATGAGGGGAGGGGATTATAATATCCCCAAGGACGAGCCCCTATTGTATTTTTGAATTATAAACGTGTTTTGTAGTTTGGTGAGCCTAGTATTGATAAGATAGTGATATTATGTGTTTATTGGGCCGGAGAGCCTAAGTGTTAAAGGCCAGGAGCCTAATTTTGTATATGTAATTATGGAGATCATTAATAAAATATAAACATCAATGTGTGCAGACTGACCATGAAGAATGAGTGATGGGGGACTAAGCTTCCAATAGGTTGGGTAAGGGTGGAGGCTAAGTGTGTGGGACTAGGGGCTTATGTCCTTGAAAATAATAATTTATTATTATTCCAAAGCTATGTGAAAGACATGTTTTTATCCTAAGTCCTGGGGGAGGAAACGCGTGCCAAAGGGAATGCATGCAACTCCAGGAAGACAAGTGTCAACCTGGGAGAATGCAGCTAAATTTGAAGAATCAGATCGTGTTGGGGTTTCGTCCTCCATTCGGGCATCCGTTGTCTATCCTATTTGACATTTTCATTTGATCTTTGCATACCCTCACATAGCTCTAAAACCAGAAAACCGTGATGTTTTCCTGAGAAGATGACACATCCTCCGTCTGAACCGTTTTTCCTCTACGTTGGACCTCTACATAACCACACATTCTAAAATCCATAACGGTGAAGATGACCTATGTATTTCTGTGAATCCAACCTATGCTCTCTTGCAGAGCCAAGTTCATACCTGAACTGTCTTGGGTTATTGACTTCTTTTTTCCCTGAGTGGTGTTGACCAATTATTGTTGTTGTTATCCTTACCTTGTGGGAATTGAGTTGAAACTAGTTGAGGAAGTAGGTTTTCAGGCCCATGGTTGAAGAGGTAGGTTGTTAGGCCTATGAGAAAATCTCTCTAGATGAGAGAGCTTGTTGGGAAGTGTTTTTCTCCCAGAGAGAGTCCAACACCAACTATGGAGCTCTGAGAATTCCTCATCCAGCCTGTTGTCGAGACCCAGAGAGGGAGGTGAAGCAGTTGATGGATTGTGTGATAATCAAGGTGTATACTCCTAGGTGGAACATGCATGTGGGGAATAAGAGTTTATGAGTAGTGGGTGTAAGTAGGATCCTAGAGAGAATCCTTCCAGTTGCACTGTGCATTTTTCTTGTAACCTCAACTAAGTTTAGGATTCCCTTGCCCTGGGTGGAGCTTAGTCCCAGCTCGAGGGTGACCCACTGCTGAGTGTGTTAAGCAGCATGGTCTAAGGCTGGGAGGCTCGTGGAAGGTATGCACGTAATTGGTGGTGTTACTCAATCTTAAAGGATAAGTATGAGTCTGTGCTTAATTTATATGTATTTTATGCATGTTTGTGCTACTGATGCTTGAATGTTATCATGTGTTCCGTTGCGTATATGAATTACTGTCTATTACATTTGAATCTGTATCGTAACAGTAACTCTGTGTTTGTGTTTAATTTTCATTAAAATGCATGTTATATGTATATATATATATA
>JZKD02S0057707.1:0-25769 GCA_000966675.3 Picea glauca | reverse complement strand
AAGCTCCTTGGACATATCATTTTTTATTCAGGAATAAGGATATATCCAGAAAGGATTGCTACTATCCTGAACCTTCTTGCCCCCACTTCCAAAAAAGAGGCTCAAGCCTTTATGTGTATTATCAACTTTGTCCGTAGGTTTATTCCTGATTTTGATTTAATGGTTAAACTAATTCATAATATTCTAAAGTAAGATTTCTCCTTTTCTTGGATAGATGATGTCGAAAATGATTTCGTAGGGATTAAGAAGGCAATCATATCTGCATCGGTTTTGGCGAAACCAGAATTTGAGAAAGATTTTATTATATATACTAATGCCATTGAGGAAGAAGTTTCTGCTATCCTCTTGCAATGTGATGATCAGAATAATGAAAAACATGTAGCTTACATGATCCAAAGTTTATTAGATGATGAATTCAATTACTCTTATATTGAGAAACATGCCTTGGCTCTTGTTAAATCTATAGAGAAATTTCACCACTTTATCCTAGGAAAACACACACAAGTAGAAGTCCCTTTTCCTGCTGTCAAGTTTATGCTTTCACAAACTTATCTTTTAGGGAAGCTTGCACATTGGCTTGCCAAAATCTAGGAACATGATTTAACCATCGTGACTTCGAAAACAATTAAGGGATGAGACTTAGCCCTTCATTTAGCTCAACATGCTAAAGCAAGTGAAGAACTTGATGATCAGGATAATCCTCTTTCAAAATTGTTTTATATTGAGAGTCAAACCCTTTCTATTGTTGAACACCCATGGTATAAAAATCTGGTGTATCACTTGCAATATCATAAATGCCCAGATGACTTAGATCCTCATCAGAGGAGAAGACTTTGTCTAGAATCTTCCAGGTATATTATTTTAGGAGAATTTTTTGTTCAGAAGGTTTGTTGATGGTATGTTACTTCAGTGTGTGAATATTGAGGAAGCACATAAATTGTTATAGGAAATTCATGGATCTTCAGATTTTGTTATTCACGTTGGTGGCCACTTTTCTGCTAAATCTACTCCTTTTAAAATCATCAGAAATGGTTATTATTGGCCTTCAATTTTTTGAGATTCTTATAAATTTGCAAGATCTTGTGACAAGTGCCAAAAATTTGCTAGGAAAGAGCGTCTTCCTGCTATTCCTTTGCAACATGTTCTCCCTGATTTCCCTTTTTCTAAATGGGGCCTAGAATTTATTGGATCTATTAATCCTCCATCTTCCACAGGGAAGATTTTTATTTTAACAACAATTGATCATTTCACTAAGTGGACTGAAGTTGTCCCTCTTAGACACTCACAGGATGAACATGTAATTTCTTTCTTGAAAACTAATATCTTCTCCATATTTGGCATTCCTTTAGAGATTATAAAAGGCAATGGTCTTGCTTTCATTTCTGCAAAATTGACTCAATTTATAGCTAAATTTAGGGTTAAACATTTCACTTCATCGTCTTATTACCCCCAAGGAAATGGGAAAGATGATTATAATAACAAAAATATGGTTAGGATCATAAATAGGCTCATTGAAGATAAGCCTCGTCAATGGCATACCCTCCTCACCTACACCCTTTGGAAAAACCATACTACTACCAAGGTAAGCACAGGTTGCACTCCCTTGTATCTTGGTTATGGTCAAGAAGTTATTCTACCTATTGAGTTGGAACTCTCCTCTCTACAATTGATGCTACAGATTGAAGAATTAAATTCTTCCAATGTCCCTCAAAGGATAAATGCACCATTAGCCTTAGAAGAACAAATAATATTTGGCTTGGAAAACATAAAGAGAAGACAACAAGTTGTAAAGAAATATTTTAACAAACACACAAAAGCTATCAAATTTAAAGTAAATGAGAAAGTCTTGCTTTGGGACTCAGCCCATGTTGACAGAGGAAGACATTCGAAGTTTTAGAAATTATGGCTAGGTCCTTTCAAAATATTTTTTTTCCTAGGCACAAACTCTTAAATTTTAAAGGATTTGGAAGAGCGATTGTATTCCTATAGTACAAATGGTTCCCACTTGAAACATTATGTGGAACCAACTTGATTGATAAAAACCATGTGGAAATCACTGTTGTATATAGCTTTATGTATCGTTGTTTTATTTTTCTTTTTTCAATTTTTTTTATTTCATTTTCTGTTGTTTTATGTTTATCAGAAATAAATTTTGGATCAGTTTTGCCACAACAATGACATTTTGTAAGTATTGTTGGTCAATAGCAATAAATTTTACACAATTGTCATGATGTTATCCTTTTAGACATCGCTGAAAATGATTTTTTCTTTCAATACTTCAGTTAGATAGATGATTTGGTTTTCTTCCCTATTTTCTGCTATCCCTTTATTCCCTCCATCCTGAGATTCAAAAGAGAATATCAAAATATTTCTCCTTAACATGAAGAAACACTTTTTACTATAATGATTGAATGTTATGCATATAGGACCAAACCCCCTCATATGTACTACTTTTCATGGGTTATCCCCAAAATCTCGTCTCATTATTTCCCTTAAGCATCTTTTTCCCCTATTGCATAATCATTCTGGTAAAAAATTCTTTGATCTATGTTCACCGATCTGCGAAACCAGAAATTTTGAGTTCTTAATCTGTTGGAAACAGATTTCCCTGTGGAGTCTCCAGTTTGTTGACGCCCAAAAGCACAACATAGGGTGCAACCTGCTTGCAAATAGTTGCAAACGCCTTATTATTTAACTATATTTAATAATATACTAATAGGTGGGACCCTTTGTGTGACTTGCATGACTATGACAAAGAGACGACACTTATGCTTGATGTGCTTATGAGTTGGTTGAGATGAGATCTACAATTTATTTGCGTTTAGAGTCTCTGATGAAATAATTAATCAAATGATGTTATGGGCGATATGATTTAAAAGGGAAGTTGTTTTTATACAACACTCACAAGTGTTATTATGTCACATGTTTTTTGAAGAAGAACCTCAACTCCATGTTTAAGTTATATGTGTGATATGGTGATTTTATGCCACAAGGATTACACACATTTTTTGAATTGGAAGTAAGGATGAAACATGGTATCCCTAACAAATACTTGATATATGTCACATTGGAAATTTTAAACAAGGGTTGGCACATTTGTTAAATTGGAGACTTAGGGAAATGGTGGTGTATTTGAATTGCATTAAATTGATTTGGAGTTAGTGGTTGATGTGTTGTATGTTAACTTGATCGTACTGACTCTAGATGAATGTAGATACGACATGTAGTAAATGCACGTCACTCTAACCCTACTCGAGCCTGCCACCCTAGTTATTTTTCATTTTTTCTTGTTGGTTGTTGCTACTTCGTTTTGTTCGTTCATGGAAGAGGTATACAAGATTGTTTGTTTCTCCTTAGAAATTTTAACACAAGTATGGGTTTCTTGTTGTTGCATCCATGAATATTTCGCTATGCTCTTTAATTAAGTCAACAATTGGCTCTTGAGTTTTCTCGATGTCTGTGCATTTCCAAAGTTTATAATATATTGAGTTTTTTACTGTGTATGGATTGGTGGTTAAGTGTTGGTCTCTGTGGAATTGTATTTGAACCATAAGCATTGAAATGTTGTGTGGATGTTATTATTGTATATGGTATTCATGATTTACTCTGGTTTCCTGTTTTGGGTTTCTTCACTAAGCGTATTATTGATCCTTACCTATGGGTTATATGAACACTCTGCCTGTCATTTAAGTTATTACTCTTCGTTCCCATTGTGCCCGCATCCTTGTAACAACTCCATGAATATAAATGTGAAGTTTTGTATAAGTATTAAGTTTATCGTGCTCCTTTTGGCTAAACCCTTAATTTGGTCAGCTCGTCCCCCTCACAGCATTACTCTTCATTGTTATGTATTGAACCCCGTGGATTGGAAATTATTGTGGAAGAGTCCAACACATAATTTAATAAAGGCATTGTTCATGCTCATTTTTTATCATGGGTTTAGTCAATTATTTGTTGTGCAAAAATGGAAAGAATGTTAAGCCCACTCATGTGTCTGGTAATACAGTTTGTCCTGTGGAGATATTGGGGTGATGACAACATTACAAAATCATTGTTTAAGGGATACGACCTATTGCGTGTTCAATTTTGTATGAAAGGAATACCTCTGTTGATGAATTATCTATACGTTGAATGAGTTTGTGAACCAGAATGCAAGGGATTTTAGAAGCATTTTTATTTGAAGTTTCAATTTTTAATTATGTTATACAAAGGGATCCTTTTTGGGGCCACTTTGTAGAACCCTGTGGTGATTTAAAATGTATTGGTGATTATATCATGGACACGGTCTGTCCTTTCCTCCAATGTTTGTTGTGTTGGATATGATTATTACAATGTTGTTCACTCCTCGACTCTGTTATACACAAGAAGTATTATTATTGTTAAATAATTATTGGGAAATAAAATATAAATTGGTTGCTATGCAAAGAAGTTTCTAAGTAAAATGAGCAACCTTGAAAAGAAACACCAGTTTTGGGTTGTTTTTTTTGGAAACATGGTGTTGCTCAGTTTTGAAGTAGTAAGGGGTTTTGAATTTTAATTGACGTTGAAGGTGGAATTGTTTGATATAATAGAACAATATCCATGGGAGTCCTTCTATTATACCATTTTACACAAAATACACTCCCCTCATTATCACAATTTCATTTTTCACTCCCTATTCTGTTGTTACTCATTTTTAAGGAAACATTTGTATGAAAATGAAAGAAATGAAGTGGCAATAATTGATGATTGGTATTCTGAGATATGTTTAGATACATAGTTGATTGTTTGTGTTGATTTCTTTAACATTATTCATAAATATTTCCCCCTCTATGATATCACTTTACGCTAAGTACAATCCCTCCATACTCCCAATGACCCTATCAATTCCCTATTTGTGTGGCAATAAATGAACGATATTTTTATGGATGGATTGCATGTGTCATGTAGTGAATAATAGAGCCAAAAATTTATTTGTTTAAGTAGAGTTTCATGTACGGGTTATTAAGAATTTTTCACGACTGGTTCAATATTGCTACAGGATGAGTTTTTTTAGCAAGGGTAGTCATGGACGAAATAATAAAGGCAGAGGTAACTGACAGCGAGGCTATAGAAGGCCTCGATTTTCTATTCACTTTGATGTTGATCAACTGGAGTTAAACTAGTTGTTTCGAGATGGATGTTTCAATTGGGTTGGGCATTGTATATTACATCCCTGACGTGTCAGACCCCCATTTGAACCTCCTCAAAATTTTCCCGGCATTCATGTTCCTCCAAATGTGTGAATGCAACCCGAAGTCCCTAATAATGACAGTTGNAAGCTCCTTGGACATATCATTTTTTATTCAGGAATAAGGATATATCCAGAAAGGATTGCTACTATCCTGAACCTTCTTGCCCCCACTTCCAAAAAAGAGGCTCAAGCCTTTATGTGTATTATCAACTTTGTCCGTAGGTTTATTCCTGATTTTGATTTAATGGTTAAACTAATTCATAATATTCTAAAGTAAGATTTCTCCTTTTCTTGGATAGATGATGTCGAAAATGATTTCGTAGGGATTAAGAAGGCAATCATATCTGCATCGGTTTTGGCGAAACCAGAATTTGAGAAAGATTTTATTATATATACTAATGCCATTGAGGAAGAAGTTTCTGCTATCCTCTTGCAATGTGATGATCAGAATAATGAAAAACATGTAGCTTACATGATCCAAAGTTTATTAGATGATGAATTCAATTACTCTTATATTGAGAAACATGCCTTGGCTCTTGTTAAATCTATAGAGAAATTTCACCACTTTATCCTAGGAAAACACACACAAGTAGAAGTCCCTTTTCCTGCTGTCAAGTTTATGCTTTCACAAACTTATCTTTTAGGGAAGCTTGCACATTGGCTTGCCAAAATCTAGGAACATGATTTAACCATCGTGACTTCGAAAACAATTAAGGGATGAGACTTAGCCCTTCATTTAGCTCAACATGCTAAAGCAAGTGAAGAACTTGATGATCAGGATAATCCTCTTTCAAAATTGTTTTATATTGAGAGTCAAACCCTTTCTATTGTTGAACACCCATGGTATAAAAATCTGGTGTATCACTTGCAATATCATAAATGCCCAGATGACTTAGATCCTCATCAGAGGAGAAGACTTTGTCTAGAATCTTCCAGGTATATTATTTTAGGAGAATTTTTTGTTCAGAAGGTTTGTTGATGGTATGTTACTTCAGTGTGTGAATATTGAGGAAGCACATAAATTGTTATAGGAAATTCATGGATCTTCAGATTTTGTTATTCACGTTGGTGGCCACTTTTCTGCTAAATCTACTCCTTTTAAAATCATCAGAAATGGTTATTATTGGCCTTCAATTTTTTGAGATTCTTATAAATTTGCAAGATCTTGTGACAAGTGCCAAAAATTTGCTAGGAAAGAGCGTCTTCCTGCTATTCCTTTGCAACATGTTCTCCCTGATTTCCCTTTTTCTAAATGGGGCCTAGAATTTATTGGATCTATTAATCCTCCATCTTCCACAGGGAAGATTTTTATTTTAACAACAATTGATCATTTCACTAAGTGGACTGAAGTTGTCCCTCTTAGACACTCACAGGATGAACATGTAATTTCTTTCTTGAAAACTAATATCTTCTCCATATTTGGCATTCCTTTAGAGATTATAAAAGGCAATGGTCTTGCTTTCATTTCTGCAAAATTGACTCAATTTATAGCTAAATTTAGGGTTAAACATTTCACTTCATCGTCTTATTACCCCCAAGGAAATGGGAAAGATGATTATAATAACAAAAATATGGTTAGGATCATAAATAGGCTCATTGAAGATAAGCCTCGTCAATGGCATACCCTCCTCACCTACACCCTTTGGAAAAACCATACTACTACCAAGGTAAGCACAGGTTGCACTCCCTTGTATCTTGGTTATGGTCAAGAAGTTATTCTACCTATTGAGTTGGAACTCTCCTCTCTACAATTGATGCTACAGATTGAAGAATTAAATTCTTCCAATGTCCCTCAAAGGATAAATGCACCATTAGCCTTAGAAGAACAAATAATATTTGGCTTGGAAAACATAAAGAGAAGACAACAAGTTGTAAAGAAATATTTTAACAAACACACAAAAGCTATCAAATTTAAAGTAAATGAGAAAGTCTTGCTTTGGGACTCAGCCCATGTTGACAGAGGAAGACATTCGAAGTTTTAGAAATTATGGCTAGGTCCTTTCAAAATATTTTTTTTCCTAGGCACAAACTCTTAAATTTTAAAGGATTTGGAAGAGCGATTGTATTCCTATAGTACAAATGGTTCCCACTTGAAACATTATGTGGAACCAACTTGATTGATAAAAACCATGTGGAAATCACTGTTGTATATAGCTTTATGTATCGTTGTTTTATTTTTCTTTTTTCAATTTTTTTTATTTCATTTTCTGTTGTTTTATGTTTATCAGAAATAAATTTTGGATCAGTTTTGCCACAACAATGACATTTTGTAAGTATTGTTGGTCAATAGCAATAAATTTTACACAATTGTCATGATGTTATCCTTTTAGACATCGCTGAAAATGATTTTTTCTTTCAATACTTCAGTTAGATAGATGATTTGGTTTTCTTCCCTATTTTCTGCTATCCCTTTATTCCCTCCATCCTGAGATTCAAAAGAGAATATCAAAATATTTCTCCTTAACATGAAGAAACACTTTTTACTATAATGATTGAATGTTATGCATATAGGACCAAACCCCCTCATATGTACTACTTTTCATGGGTTATCCCCAAAATCTCGTCTCATTATTTCCCTTAAGCATCTTTTTCCCCTATTGCATAATCATTCTGGTAAAAAATTCTTTGATCTATGTTCACCGATCTGCGAAACCAGAAATTTTGAGTTCTTAATCTGTTGGAAACAGATTTCCCTGTGGAGTCTCCAGTTTGTTGACGCCCAAAAGCACAACATAGGGTGCAACCTGCTTGCAAATAGTTGCAAACGCCTTATTATTTAACTATATTTAATAATATACTAATAGGTGGGACCCTTTGTGTGACTTGCATGACTATGACAAAGAGACGACACTTATGCTTGATGTGCTTATGAGTTGGTTGAGATGAGATCTACAATTTATTTGCGTTTAGAGTCTCTGATGAAATAATTAATCAAATGATGTTATGGGCGATATGATTTAAAAGGGAAGTTGTTTTTATACAACACTCACAAGTGTTATTATGTCACATGTTTTTTGAAGAAGAACCTCAACTCCATGTTTAAGTTATATGTGTGATATGGTGATTTTATGCCACAAGGATTACACACATTTTTTGAATTGGAAGTAAGGATGAAACATGGTATCCCTAACAAATACTTGATATATGTCACATTGGAAATTTTAAACAAGGGTTGGCACATTTGTTAAATTGGAGACTTAGGGAAATGGTGGTGTATTTGAATTGCATTAAATTGATTTGGAGTTAGTGGTTGATGTGTTGTATGTTAACTTGATCGTACTGACTCTAGATGAATGTAGATACGACATGTAGTAAATGCACGTCACTCTAACCCTACTCGAGCCTGCCACCCTAGTTATTTTTCATTTTTTCTTGTTGGTTGTTGCTACTTCGTTTTGTTCGTTCATGGAAGAGGTATACAAGATTGTTTGTTTCTCCTTAGAAATTTTAACACAAGTATGGGTTTCTTGTTGTTGCATCCATGAATATTTCGCTATGCTCTTTAATTAAGTCAACAATTGGCTCTTGAGTTTTCTCGATGTCTGTGCATTTCCAAAGTTTATAATATATTGAGTTTTTTACTGTGTATGGATTGGTGGTTAAGTGTTGGTCTCTGTGGAATTGTATTTGAACCATAAGCATTGAAATGTTGTGTGGATGTTATTATTGTATATGGTATTCATGATTTACTCTGGTTTCCTGTTTTGGGTTTCTTCACTAAGCGTATTATTGATCCTTACCTATGGGTTATATGAACACTCTGCCTGTCATTTAAGTTATTACTCTTCGTTCCCATTGTGCCCGCATCCTTGTAACAACTCCATGAATATAAATGTGAAGTTTTGTATAAGTATTAAGTTTATCGTGCTCCTTTTGGCTAAACCCTTAATTTGGTCAGCTCGTCCCCCTCACAGCATTACTCTTCATTGTTATGTATTGAACCCCGTGGATTGGAAATTATTGTGGAAGAGTCCAACACATAATTTAATAAAGGCATTGTTCATGCTCATTTTTTATCATGGGTTTAGTCAATTATTTGTTGTGCAAAAATGGAAAGAATGTTAAGCCCACTCATGTGTCTGGTAATACAGTTTGTCCTGTGGAGATATTGGGGTGATGACAACATTACAAAATCATTGTTTAAGGGATACGACCTATTGCGTGTTCAATTTTGTATGAAAGGAATACCTCTGTTGATGAATTATCTATACGTTGAATGAGTTTGTGAACCAGAATGCAAGGGATTTTAGAAGCATTTTTATTTGAAGTTTCAATTTTTAATTATGTTATACAAAGGGATCCTTTTTGGGGCCACTTTGTAGAACCCTGTGGTGATTTAAAATGTATTGGTGATTATATCATGGACACGGTCTGTCCTTTCCTCCAATGTTTGTTGTGTTGGATATGATTATTACAATGTTGTTCACTCCTCGACTCTGTTATACACAAGAAGTATTATTATTGTTAAATAATTATTGGGAAATAAAATATAAATTGGTTGCTATGCAAAGAAGTTTCTAAGTAAAATGAGCAACCTTGAAAAGAAACACCAGTTTTGGGTTGTTTTTTTTGGAAACATGGTGTTGCTCAGTTTTGAAGTAGTAAGGGGTTTTGAATTTTAATTGACGTTGAAGGTGGAATTGTTTGATATAATAGAACAATATCCATGGGAGTCCTTCTATTATACCATTTTACACAAAATACACTCCCCTCATTATCACAATTTCATTTTTCACTCCCTATTATGTTGTTACTCATTTTTAAGGAAACATTTGTATGAAAATGAAAGAAATGAAGTGGCAATAATTAATGATTGGTATTCTGAGATATGTTTAGATACATAGTTGATTGTTTGTGTTGATTTCTTTAACATTATTCATAAATATTTCCCCCTCTATGATATCACTTTACGCTAAATACAAGCCCTCCATACTGCCAATGACCCTATCAATTCCCTATTTGTGTGGCAATAAATGAACGATATTTTTATGGATGGATTGCATGTGTCATGTAGTGAATAATAGAGCCAAAAAATTATTTGTTTAAGTAGAGTTTCATGTACGGGTTATTAAGAATTTTTCACAACTGGTTAAATATTGCTACAGGATGAGTTTTTTTAGCAAGGGTAGTAATGGACGAAATAATAAAGGCAGAGGTAATTGACAGCGAGGCTATAGAAGGCCTCGATTTTCTATTCACTTTGATGTTGATCCACAAGAGTTAAACTAGTTGTTTCAAGATGGATTTTTCAATTTGGTTGGCCATGGTATATTACATCCCTGACGTGTCAGACCCCCATTTGAACCTCCTCAAAATTTTCCCAGCATTCATGTTCCTCCAAATGTGTCAATGCAACCTGAAGTCCCTAATAATGACATTTGGCAAGAAAGTGTCCACTATCATGTCTCTCACCACCGTGGTTGTCCCACTATGTCATTACCTTTACCACCACTAGCTAATCCCAATGCTCAAATTTTTCATGTTGTTTCACCAATATAGTCCTCGCACGCCAGCAAAATATTAAAAATTGATATCCCACAACTTGTGCAAGAAAAAGGAAAAGTATCAGCCTCCCCCTCCAGTCCATCCACAGAGTTTTTTAAATCGGTGTCTTCACATCTCCACCTAAAATATGACTGCTCCCATGTGATCAAAGAAATATATCCCCANGTCTCTCACCACCGTGGTTGTCCCACTATGTCATTACCTTTACCACCACTAGCTAATCCCAATGCTCAAATTTTTCATGTTGTTTCACCAATATAGTCCTCGCACGCCAGCAAAAGATTAAAAATTGATATCCCACAACTTGTGCAAGAAAAAGGAAAAGTATCAGCCTCCCCCTCCAGTCCATCCACAGAGTTTTTTAAATCGGTGTCTTCACATCTCCACCTAAAATACGACTTCTCCCATGTGATCAAAGAAATATATCCCCAAGGGTCTAACCAACCAAGGGCTACCCCAGAAAAGTCAAGAGGAGACAATAGTGATAAGAAGAAATATGCCTCATACAACAACAAATATGGATTTTAAATGTTTTTTTTTATATATATTCAGTGGTGAAGACAATGCTTAATGATTTTTCAACATATTTTGGACAACAAACTTTATTTTGGATATTTTTTGTGGATAAGATGGATATATTGTTTTCTTGGGATATGTCCTTAAATTTTGCTGATATTTTAATATTCGATTTAAATGTTATCCATGGGAGCTATAAGGGTGTCATATAATCCAAATGATAAATTTTGTATTTTATATTTGATGATTGGCAAAGAGAATGATGGGAGTCACAAGGGGTCCCACCTATTTCGTAATTATTAACTAGACCCTTATTTATATATTATTATTAATTATTTCTCCCTAAACTAATTAGTTAAGTTGATTTGAATTAACTAAAGAAAGTAGTTGAACTACCTCAACTTATTGAGAAATAATAAAGGTTCAATGAGAGGAAGAGACAAGGGGAGAATAGAGGGAGAATTACAAGACTAAGGGTCTTATTGAAGGCAACAAGATTCAAAAAACTAAATCATACTTTTCAGCGGCTTGTTTTAAAGAGTCAAATGGAAGCATTTTGTGGCAAGCTGATCTAGATCGTTAGTTTTAGTTTTATTTTACTATCAGAGTCTTTTTGTATTGTTCCCATCGAAGACCTCTAAATATGACTTTGGTCCATACCCTTGTAGGTGTTTGTAAAGAGAAATACACTTTTTGTATCTCATAATGAAATAAAATCAGATTATTGTTCTGTCTCATACATGTGTTTTCATGACTTGGTTCTTCCTTTCGCTTTTGTCTCCATGTTTGATTTATTGTAAAATATGTATACATTCTTGTAGATTTGTTTATATTTTATTTTTACATTGCATAATATACAAATCATAAAATCAGCCTTAATCCTTGTAATTAATACTTGTGGATTGAGTGAATGTTTTGAGGCTATAAACCCCAGGTGACATTCCCAACTATCTTGTCTTATCCAAGCAAGACCTGAAAATGATTGATTGAGGTACTCCATACCTTTTCCTCAACAGGCATGAGGCCTAGGATTTTTTCTAGGATCATAATTTGACCGCAGTGCATCAGGGATAACTTCGTAAAGAATCTTGGACTCAACATATATAAGGTCTATTTGTTGGTCTTTGAAGATGGCCTCTTTCTTAGATGTCAGTCTGGATGTAGAAACATCCTTCGAAATCTAAGGAAGCAAGGACTTGAGGAACCATTCCAATAGAAACTTTGGAGGAATGTAATATTTAATCAACCTCTTCTATCTACGCCACTCTTCAATATGATCAGAGATGTGGGTGGCCTTATCTTGAAGAAAATCCGATAAAATTTCTATGTCAACATCGTAACGAACCCACAATTGGAAGTGGTTGAGAAAAACCAGGACCATTGAAAGTTCCATAATTTCCCCCGGGTATCTTGATGTACCACTTCATGAAAACCCTTGTAAGGGTGTGTTGAAATAGTCTCAAATAAACATAATCATCATTAAGGGAGTTAGATGAGCATCATAAGTGAAAGGTAGTCACATGATCACCTGGGTCCTCACCAGTCTTTCCCTCAAACTTTGGAATGTCAGAGGGAATCTTGGTAGGGATGGGGGGTCATGACGAATCATGACACACTGGGTCATTCATTAATTTTGACAAGTCTGGTAGATTTAATGTGGCTAGAAAAGGGAGTTGGGGTCGCGGTGGTTGAGCCCATGCTCCTGGGAAATATTGGGTTTGAGAGATCACGGGAAAAATAGGGTTTTGGTATACACCATGGCCATGTCCACTAGGATAGTATCATCCTCCCAATTGATTCATAAAAATTTGTAAGGGCACTATACCTGAGGAAGCCGCTTGTGAGGAGAAAGCGACATTATAAGGATTATTCATGTGAGGATATATGTTTCCCCCATATGAAGGAAATCCATGCTAAGGTTTCCCATACCATAAAATTGACTCCCCCCTGATGCAACACCAGAGATTAGAGGAAGATTCACCATAACAAAAGTGTTTGTAGGAATTGACGTCGAGGAAGAAGGAATGTCAAACAAAATATTAGAATTAAACTGACCACCCATTTGAGCACTCCATCATGGAGCATTGAAGCTAGGATTGGGTCTAGAGGAAGGTGGAATCCAACCTCCTACTGTGGGAGTTGGTTGAGGGATATGAACCCCACCAAACGAGAAAGGAATATAAATAGGTGTTGTGTCCCTAGACCCAAAACTAGGATTCACATTAGACGTTGAAACAGAGGATGACAAGTGCGAAGTCATGTCTATCATATGAAAAGAGAATATATTATAGGACCAAGACATTGATTGAGTACTATGATCTAGTGAACCACTTGAGAACACAAAACGATTCGTTCTCATGGACTAAGTAGAGACCACGGGTTGGGAATTATTAAGTAAGGGATTTTTCATAATCCAAACCATCGATGATGCAGGAGTAGAAGGGAATACACTAACTATAGCGGAGGCTGGACTCAAAGGGGTTCCCAATACATTTATATCTGANGTCTCTCACCACCGTGGTTGTCCCACTATGTCATTACCTTTACCACCACTAGCTAATCCCAATGCTCAAATTTTTCATGTTGTTTCACCAATATAGTCCTCGCACGCCAGCAAAAGATTAAAAATTGATATCCCACAACTTGTGCAAGAAAAAGGAAAAGTATCAGCCTCCCCCTCCAGTCCATCCACAGAGTTTTTTAAATCGGTGTCTTCACATCTCCACCTAAAATACGACTTCTCCCATGTGATCAAAGAAATATATCCCCAAGGGTCTAACCAACCAAGGGCTACCCCAGAAAAGTCAAGAGGAGACAATAGTGATAAGAAGAAATATGCCTCATACAACAACAAATATGGATTTTAAATGTTTTTTTTTATATATATTCAGTGGTGAAGACAATGCTTAATGATTTTTCAACATATTTTGGACAACAAACTTTATTTTGGATATTTTTTGTGGATAAGATGGATATATTGTTTTCTTGGGATATGTCCTTAAATTTTGCTGATATTTTAATATTCGATTTAAATGTTATCCATGGGAGCTATAAGGGTGTCATATAATCCAAATGATAAATTTTGTATTTTATATTTGATGATTGGCAAAGAGAATGATGGGAGTCACAAGGGGTCCCACCTATTTCGTAATTATTAACTAGACCCTTATTTATATATTATTATTAATTATTTCTCCCTAAACTAATTAGTTAAGTTGATTTGAATTAACTAAAGAAAGTAGTTGAACTACCTCAACTTATTGAGAAATAATAAAGGTTCAATGAGAGGAAGAGACAAGGGGAGAATAGAGGGAGAATTACAAGACTAAGGGTCTTATTGAAGGCAACAAGATTCAAAAAACTAAATCATACTTTTCAGCGGCTTGTTTTAAAGAGTCAAATGGAAGCATTTTGTGGCAAGCTGATCTAGATCGTTAGTTTTAGTTTTATTTTACTATCAGAGTCTTTTTGTATTGTTCCCATCGAAGACCTCTAAATATGACTTTGGTCCATACCCTTGTAGGTGTTTGTAAAGAGAAATACACTTTTTGTATCTCATAATGAAATAAAATCAGATTATTGTTCTGTCTCATACATGTGTTTTCATGACTTGGTTCTTCCTTTCGCTTTTGTCTCCATGTTTGATTTATTGTAAAATATGTATACATTCTTGTAGATTTGTTTATATTTTATTTTTACATTGCATAATATACAAATCATAAAATCAGCCTTAATCCTTGTAATTAATACTTGTGGATTGAGTGAATGTTTTGAGGCTATAAACCCCAGGTGACATTCCCAACTATCTTGTCTTATCCAAGCAAGACCTGAAAATGATTGATTGAGGTACTCCATACCTTTTCCTCAACAGGCATGAGGCCTAGGATTTTTTCTAGGATCATAATTTGACCGCAGTGCATCAGGGATAACTTCGTAAAGAATCTTGGACTCAACATATATAAGGTCTATTTGTTGGTCTTTGAAGATGGCCTCTTTCTTAGATGTCAGTCTGGATGTAGAAACATCCTTCGAAATCTAAGGAAGCAAGGACTTGAGGAACCATTCCAATAGAAACTTTGGAGGAATGTAATATTTAATCAACCTCTTCTATCTACGCCACTCTTCAATATGATCAGAGATGTGGGTGGCCTTATCTTGAAGAAAATCCGATAAAATTTCTATGTCAACATCGTAACGAACCCACAATTGGAAGTGGTTGAGAAAAACCAGGACCATTGAAAGTTCCATAATTTCCCCCGGGTATCTTGATGTACCACTTCATGAAAACCCTTGTAAGGGTGTGTTGAAATAGTCTCAAATAAACATAATCATCATTAAGGGAGTTAGATGAGCATCATAAGTGAAAGGTAGTCACATGATCACCTGGGTCCTCACCAGTCTTTCCCTCAAACTTTGGAATGTCAGAGGGAATCTTGGTAGGGATGGGGGGTCATGACGAATCATGACACACTGGGTCATTCATTAATTTTGACAAGTCTGGTAGATTTAATGTGGCTAGAAAAGGGAGTTGGGGTCGCGGTGGTTGAGCCCATGCTCCTGGGAAATATTGGGTTTGAGAGATCACGGGAAAAATAGGGTTTTGGTATACACCATGGCCATGTCCACTAGGATAGTATCATCCTCCCAATTGATTCATAAAAATTTGTAAGGGCACTATACCTGAGGAAGTCGCTTGTGGGGAGAAAGCGGCATTATAAGGATTATTCATGTGAGGATATATGTTTCCCCCATATGAAGGAAATCCATGCTAAGGTTTCCCATACCATAAAATTGACTCCCCCCTGATGAAACACCAGAGATTAGAGGAAGATTCACCATAACAAAAGTGTTTGTAGGAATTGACGTCGAGGAAGAAGGAATATCAAACAAAATATTAGAATTAAACTGACCACCCATTTGAGCACTCCATCATGGAGCATTGAAGCTAGGATTGGGTCCAGAGGAAGGTGGAATCCAACCTCCTATTGTGGGAGTTGGTTGAGGGATATGAACCCCACCAAACGAGAAAGGAATATAAATAGGTGTTGTTTCCCTAGACCCAAAACTAGGATTCACATTAGACGTTGAAACAGAGGATGACAAGTGCGAAGTCATGTCTATCATATGAAAAGAGAATATATTATAGGACCAAGACATTGACTGAGTACTATGATCTGGTGAACCACTTGAGAACACAAAACGATTTGTTCTCATGGACTGAGTAGAGACCACGGGTTGGGAAGTATTAAGTAAGGGATTTTTCATAATCCAAACCATCGATGATGCAGGAGTAGAAGGGAATACACTAACTATAGCGGAGGCTGGACTCAAAGGGGTTCCCAATACATTTATATCTGACTCAATACTCATGGTAGGATGATCACGAGCCTAAGAGGTGGATATATATGTACCACACTTATTAACTCTATGCCTTTCAAGAGCCGGTTTTGGTAAAGGATCTAATCGTGGTGGTAGATTCAAAAGACGAAGCGACCGACAAGGAGGCTGGTCTTTCTCCATGATGATTTAGAACTCGTGACACAATAAAAAACACTAAGGCCAACTAATAATCAAATAGCACACTCCTAAATAAAAATAAAATCCAATGCACAAAAACAAGATATAATGGATGAAAGGACCTCCCGAAATAAAGAAGGCATGCCTCTCTGAAGAGGGGATAAGACTCTTGAACAATAGATTGGAGGTAACACAACCAGTTATAAGGACCCTCATAGGCTTCACAGTGTAGTCATCCATATTCCTCCGAAGAGAAAATCCTCCATAAATTTTGTGTTGTCCAATTCCTATTTGACTCAGGGTACCTGTAGAAAAACCCATGCAAGTAACCTATGTGGATACCTAGGTCAAGCAACTAAAGTCACCATGGTATAACCAATTCTTAGGAGAACGGTCACAGGTATGGTCCACCGTATGGGAAGGGAAGAAAAGCCTAAAATATCGAAAGAATCACCTCTCAAGGAGGTAAAGACACTAGCGAAACCCCCAAATATGAATAGAACCCCAGAAATATATTTGACGCTAGGAAGGTATTAGAGGGCTATCTCTACAACCAACTTCGCATGACCTCATGCTAAAATCCGGTGTGAGTGGAGCCCCCCGAGGACACTAATTACACAATGGGTTTCACCACTCCCTGTTCAAACACATACGTTGTGTTTTATAGCCTTGGAGACGTTTAGTCACAAAATCCTATTCCAAGACCCTAGGTCCTACACTTGTTTGTGTACCTTGAAAAATAAAATCATTTCCAAACAATTTTAATTATTTAGCATTAATTTTAATGGTGTCTTCTTACTCAAGAGAAATGATAGTGAAAATGATGGTATAATGACTCAACATAAAAATAAGCAAATATAAAAACATTGCTAAGTACAAGTCTTGATTTTCAAATATATGGTATGCTTCTAAATTCAATTATTAGAAAGCAATCTCTATAATTTCAATGAAGTGCAATCTTTCCTAACATGTCAAAACTAAGGAAATACAACCAAAAGTGAAAATGCTCT
Source organism: Picea glauca (assembly GCA_000966675.3). Lineage (NCBI taxonomy): Eukaryota > Viridiplantae > Streptophyta > Pinopsida > Pinales > Pinaceae > Picea > Picea glauca. The sequence continues at coordinate 8,009 of JZKD02S0057707.1, read as the reverse complement.
GAATAAAATACAAAAAGAAAAATATTTTTGTATTTTAAATATAATGAAATGAAAATTCAAGGACTGAATAAACAACATCTAGGAAGACCCTACTGCAAGCACACAAAGACAAGCCAAGTGGGACACTAATTAGAAGTGACTATTCATACCAGAATGCAAGGAAAAAAAATGTGAAAAATGACACAAAATGAGTTTGCCCAAAATATTCACCAATAATGCGACTGCCTATCACTTTGTAGGTACTCAACAATCAAGATAGGTACCCAGGAAGTCTCAACAACCAGGAAAAATCAACCAGCAAACACTAAACTCATCCCAAAAGACTCATAAAATAGTGTACGTGATTGTTCAGAGAATAAAAGCATATGTATGCACCCTAAATACTGACAGCTTGCGTATGTATGCGACTATCAAGGGAAAACCCGTGAATTCCAAAGAAGACATTGCCAGGGCAAGGGTTAGGCCAAGAAACTCATATGCAAATCAAAATCAAGTTTGTAAAGAAAAAGATGACATAGAAACTCAGGCAAACAAAGAGAAATCAAGGAGAAAAATCACCCAATACCCCTAAAGGGAGATCCTCCCAAGTGGAGTCACCAATTTTGTTACGAAGATAATCTCTATGGCAAGGGGTAAACCACAACAAACGGAATGACACCCAAAAATAAACTCTAAACTCAAGTATGCTAGATAAATAGAAATGATAACAAGAAAAGGCTAAAATCATACCTCGTCTAGACGTCCGAAGGAGACCACGGTTGAGCTCACAATCGAAATCTTGATGCCTACAACTTGTTCTCAACAACCAAGATACACAAGCATATAGAAATTATATAGAAAGTTAGCATATAAACTAGCATAATCCATTAACATGTATAACAAATATGACCATGGAAAGTAATGTAAATATTTGCGACATATAATTAGACGAGAAAAGAGTAATTTTATTAATGTAATCAACATAAGTACATAGGTGAAAAACTTATGTAACGACACATATCAAAACTGAGAAACTAAGTCCCTCCAGCTAGGCCTTTATCACTTCAATCCTCCAAAAAGGGAAGCTCACAAGTAGTAGGAGCAATTGAGTTTCTCCTTCTCAAGATAGGAAGATCTTGGGGGATGAACACAAGAAGTTCATACTTTCAAGGAAAAAGGGATGTAGACTCAATATGAAGCAAAATTTCTCCATAGTGTCTTTTCTCTCAACGATGTGTGTGTTCAAGGCTTGTATATGGATCAATTTATAGCCTCCAAATGGAATTAAAGGGTCGAGTCAGAGCGTTTCCAGTATATGGAAGGTCAAGGATCATGGATCTCATGACACGGCATGGAAACCCAACATATTTTTAATATTTGACCACAAAACCCGATGTACACACATTATAATGGAGCAACATGTGTATACGTGATCTGTCTAACTGTGGCTTGCGTATATGGATAAAAAATTGTATTTTTTACTCTGGAGTCAACAAAAAAGGGGACTTTAAGTCTACAGAGGGAAATGGAAGGCCATCCAAGCAAGATGCATGGAGTGTGGAAATTTTTTCTATAACAATGGGTACAACATGGCATGTACTTAGAGGATCATGGGATTGAAAGTAACATTGGGAAACTATACATTGAACGGTGACTTTTATGTCGTATATTTAGAAGATACTCATGTGGTGTTAGGAGTTTAGTGGTTGTACTCATTGGGAGATTTCCACATGAATTATGAGGACATGAGGATGGAGTTCGAGGACAAGGGTGGACAACAAGGCATCCTAAGAGGTATGTCGACAAGTGCCCCTAGGATCATGTCTAACCAATGCATGGAGGCCCTTTTTAGACACGGGGATATGGCTTACACAATAGAGTGCTTGATCACTATGGAGAAGACATCACATGATCGCCAACATTACGATGCAGATATACATGCTTTGCTTGGAAAGCATGAAAGAGTGTTTGAACCATTTCCAGTAAGGAGACCACCTAACAGAGGATTTGAGCATGTCATGGAGCTAAAAGAGGGGTCGAAACTCGTGATCACCATACCCTACAGAAATCCAAACAGGTTCAAGGATTAAACAAAGAATTCCATAAAGGATTTGTTGGATCTGCGACATATCAAGTCTAGTTCTAGTCCCTTCGCTTCTTCAGTTGTACTGGTGAAGAATAAGGATGGAACTATGAGTATTTGCATAGAATATAGGGAATTGAACAAGAAAAACATAAAAAATAGATACCCAATACCCAATATTGATGAGATGATCGACGAGCTACATGGGGCAATGTACTTCTCAAAGGTTGATCTGTGATCATGATACCACCAAATTCAGGTTAGAGAGGAGGATATCCATAAAATAACATCCATGTGTCACTATGGGAACTATGATTTTCTAGTCATGGTTTTTGGGTTGACTAACACACCAACTACCTTTCAGTCATGCATGGACCATATCTTCAACAAACAGTTGAGGAAATTCTTATTATTGTTCTTTGACTATATTTTGATCTACATCAAGACGTGGGAGGAACATTTGAATCATGTGGACATGATTCTCACCATTATGTAGGAGCAATCATTTTTTTTCACGGAGGAAAAGTGTGAGTTTGGGTTGAAAGAGATCCTCTATCTGGGGCACATGATTGGTGTTGAGGGAGTAAAGGTGCATCAGGAGAATATCCATACAATCTTAAACAGGACCACCCCCATATCACTTACTGATATGCAAGGATTCTTCAAGATATGTAGCTATTATAGGCACTTTGTGAAATGATTTTCACAATTGGTTGTACCATTGGCATACCTCACCAAGAAGGGGGAATTCTTATGGTATAAGGATGCACAAATAACATTTGAAAGAATGAAGAGGGTGATGATCACTTTCTCAGTATTAACACTCCCATATTTCATGTAGCCTTTTGTTATGGAGTGTGACGCATTCAATGACGGGATAGGAGCAATATTGATACAGAAACGACACCTGATAGCTTTCGAGAGTAGAAATATAATAGAGCAAGAGAATATATATCTGATCTATGATAAGGAGATGTTGGCCATCATGCATGCATTGGAAAATTTCAGACAGTACCTGGTAGGAGGACGCTTTGTGGTTTGGACTGACCAAAACAACTTGAGATATTTCTTGGAGTAGTGGGATCTGAACTAGAGGTAGAAGAAATGGGTGAGTAAGGTGCATGCATATGATTTTTACATTGAGTATGTAAAGGAGAATAAGAACATATTTGTTGACGCATTATACAAGAGACCTACAACCTTCTCCATGAGAAAAATATCAGCACACTGAAAGTCCATTATTTTGGTGGAATAATCCAAGAATACCTTCACCTATGAGCTAATGGAGGGAAGTATTCAGGGTGACATGTACAGGGTAGTGGATGACATCATCTACTACAAAGACATGATCTATCTTGTCCCTGAGTCCAAACTCAAGGATAATATTTTGAGGGAAGTAAATGACGCACCACTGGCAGAGCACCAGGGGTATCTAAAGATCTACAGGAAGGTGAAGGAGAGATTCTCCTGGAAGAATCTCAAGGAGGATGTACTTTATCATGTGAAGGAGTGCATGAATTTCCAACATAACAAGTTAGAATTTATACATCCTACAGGACTTCTTCAACCATTGTTGATTTTGGAGCATAAGTGGGATAAAATTTCCATGGACTTCATTATAGGGTTTCCAAAGGTACAGGGCAGGCACTGTATCTATGTGGTCATGGACATATTGACTAAATATGTGCACTTCTTTTCCATCCCTTCAGAGAAAAGTGCATCTAAGGTAGCATATATATTCTTCAAGGAGGTGTTGATACTACATGGACTTCCAAAGAACATAGTCAGTGACCGGGATAACATGTTTCTCAACAAATTCTGGCAGGATTCGTTTAGTTTATCCAGGACAGAGTTAACACCTAGTACTAGATACCACCCCTAGATAGATGGACAGATCGAGATAGTGAAAAAATGGATTGAGGTGTACCTGAGGAACTATGTGTCAAGGAAAAAATAAGCATGGATAAAGTGGTTTCATCTTGGGGAACACTATTACAATACCACTCATCACATGCCCATCGAGATGAGCCCATTCAGGGAATTGTATGGCTGTGATGCCCCATCCTTTGTGGAATTGGAATTTGGGAAGAGTAGAGCTCCCAAGACCAAATATTGGTTGCAGGAAATCTAGGACATCTTGAGATTCCTGAAGGAGAATTTTATGGCCCCTCAAAATCAACAGAATATGTATGCATATAGGAACAGGGTGGAACACAACTTTGAGGTTAGGGACATAGTCTTTCTCAAGTTGTATCCTTATAGACAATCGTTGCTAAAGAAGAGTGGTGCGGAGAATTTGAAGCCTCACTTTTATGGACCCTAAATAGTGATCAGGAGAGTTGGGTAGGTAGCATATGATATGGAGCTACCAGAGGGTAGCAAGATCCACACATTCCGCGTATCCTACCTCAAGAAGGCATTGTGATACTAGGTCACCACTTCATTTGTAAAGAACACAAGGGGTTCTTAATGACATATTCACTATGACTCCATAATAATATATATAATAACAATTGATTGCGAAAAAATATTATGATATTACAAAGATAGGGCCTACCTATATATGCCATTTATGATTTTATGAAGAGTCATGACCTTTTATTACATTAATGTTTAATTTTAATTTTATTCATTGTTTTAATGTCTTTATATTATATTATTTATTTATTGTGACATTGTCGTTCCCTTAAATTTTGCTTTGTCCTCAAAGCAATGATAAGGAAGGATGTAACTGGAGAAAGTGCTCTGACTCCCATGCATCGTCTTCTTCCAGTAGATTTTTCCATTTAATCATATATTCCTTGATTACTTCATAACATAATCTCTTTTTCTAGGTGGTGATAATGGCTTCGGAATCTAAAATGATTCATCCAACATAGGAAGTATAGTTTGTGCCTTTTTTTGTTGCCCCAAGACTCTCTTTAGACGTGATACATGAAAGATGTTGTGGACATGACTTTTATCTGGTAAATCCAACTGGTAAGCTACGTAACTGATTTTTCTATTTATTTGATATGGTCCATAAAATTTTGGAGCCGATTTATTCTTCCCATATTGTTCAAGGGATAACTGTTTGTAAGGTCCAAGTCTCACAAATACCCAATCTCCTACTTCGAACTCTCTTTCTGTTCAGTTTTGGTCAGCTTGTTGCTTCATTCAATTCCTTGCAATTGTTAAGTTTTCTTTGAGTAACTAAAGGATTTTATAACTTTTGTCTAAATGGTCTTTTACTGACGCAAATTTTATGTGGCTGGTGGCCAACTCCTTCCACGATGGAGGTTCGTAACTAATGCAAGCACGCCCACTAGGCACGTCCGCTCACAGGATCTTTCCTCCTTCGTTGGCCCGAAGAATTGAAAGGATCTTCTATTTCCCTATCGGGAAATTTTTCACACACAGCACTCTCTCACGGGATCTCCCTTCTTCTATCGGGAAATCAATGTTGGCCTTTTACTTTGGTGATCGGGGTTCCTCCTATCGGGATTTTGGTACTCGTGGTGTCCAAACAACTTGGTTTTTCGATCCCCAATACACTCCCCTGCTGCTTTAGCCTCTTGGGCAAAGCCTTTGGTCCATGCGACCCCTTTCCATAAGACCACGGTCTGATACTCCTTCTCGTCGGGGTTTCTGGCTTCAAAATCCTGATGCACTCAATTTCCCATTAGTCCTCTAGGCTAAGCCCTCTGTCCACATGACCTCCTCTGTATGACCACAGTCATAACTCCCATCGGGGTTTCAAGCATTTCAATGTCGAAATACACATGCCCTCAGGACTCGTGATCCTTTGAATCTCGATGCGCTCTTTACACGTTAGCCCTCCTGATTATAGGCTTTGGCCCATACGACCGTTACCCTGTGACCGCAGTCTTATCCCTCGTCAGGGCTACGAGGTTTCTAATGCCAAAATGCACTCACCCTCAGAATTCTCGATTCCTCAAATCCCGATTCTCTGCCAGGATGACAGTTGGCCCCCATAATGGCGCTTCCCTCCTTTTCGACGTGGTGACAGTTGGCCGCACGGTGGCACCTTCCTCCTCATCGAAGTTTCACGGTTCACGATTTCAAAATGCGTAAACACTTTGTCACCAGGATCCTCGATATCCTAATGACCCAAACACCGATGGACAACCTCCCTATCGGGACTTTTCCCGATGGCGTCGATTGCTGCCACGCGTCCTCGAGACTTGTGATGTCCCAACTTTCTTGTCCTAAGGAACTTCGATTTTTGTCACCTCTCCCAAGTGGACAAACGTTTCATATTTACCCTCGGGGTTTCGCCAACTACAAAGCCAAAACACTTACTTGTGCGAGTCTCGATGACCGAAACATCGATGGGCTTCCGATCTCACCCACGTGTCTCAACAAATGGATGGTTCTGATCGTCTACGGGGTTTCCAACATGGATTTTCCTGATCCTTTGACCTCAAAACTTCCGATTTTCCGAATCCTGAAACTTCGATGGAGTCTTTCCTTTTGGGACTTTTTTCGAGATCTTAGATCTTCACCACGTGTCTTCTTAAAATGGACGGTTCTGATTCAACGTCGGGATTTCGAGACTTTTGATACTCAATGTCACAAATCCCTTGTCAACTTAGAACCCCAATCGCCGAAACGTCGACAGGCTCTCGATGACTACCAACTGTCTCCTTAAGATGGACGGCTCAGATTGACTCCGGAATTTTCACTATGAAAATTCTTGATCACTCGTCCTTGTGACTCCCAATTTCACGAATGCCGAAATTCTGATGGCCATGCCTCTCGTCAGAATTTTCCTCCTCCCGTTAATGAAGCTTAAACTCCGTGCAACTCCTGGTCAATCCAACGGCTAACGGGTATTTTTGTGAAGATCCTACGGTCCACAGTCTCCTGAGCTTGAACTCTGGATGCAACTGTAACCTCCTCACTTCTCTGACAGATCTGACAGCTGGCAGGATTTCGCTAATCTTCTCCACAAATTTCTTACCGTCTATTTCTAGAGAATAACCAAGTATCCCTCCGTGGAACTTGTCCGCCTGCAGTACAACTATGCAACGCTTGCTTCTAAATACTCCACAACACAAACTTCCAGTGCTTCTCTTCGATGAGCTTGGAAGCCTTATCCCTCCTGAGCTTTTCACACTTTTAACCTCAAAGAGGGTCTTTGCACGCACTACTTGCGGCAGTTCTCAACCACCTCCAAGTGTTGGGTTCTTTCGACTCTGCGCACACCTGTAGCAGTCCTTCAAATGCTTCGCTCAGATTCACAACTGAGATTCTCCTTAGCCTGTGCACTCCTTGCACGGCTCGTATAACCCAATCTCACTTCTAGGTGAACGAGAACAAGAGTTAAACTATCTGAGCCTTCTGTCAACGCACTCCTTGCGGACGACTTCAACTGCACTCCTTGCAGGAATCCTTGCTCAGATAGAGAAACAATTGAAAGTCATTCTTTTTTCCTTCAGACTTCAAACTCAAACCATGAAATCACATACACATCATATAAAAGAAAATGTATACCAGGAAGCAAACACTCATGAGCACATCATTAACATCAACACACAGAGAACAGACACAAAACCATGGATTTGAATCAACTTCTTCTATTAATTCAAGATCTATACATGGATGTTCTTCTACAACTCTCTACTCCTCTTCTGTTCTCTTCCTGCTTCAACTATCATGCCCCTCTACAATGTACAATGAGGGTGTCTATATCTCGTTTTCCCTCTTTTTTTCTAAAACAGTCTAATCTATGAATTCAAGTCTACCTACCTGCATTAACTAGTTTAAATGCCTCCTATCTACTAATAACGAGAGAGAATCGCTCAAGGTCCAATACAATATACAAAGGTGTTCCTTCATAAATGGCTTCATTAAAGATTTGGCGCATCAACTTCAAAAAGATTTTCAAGCAATTATCATGTGCTCAAAAATACGTTGCGCTTGCTCCATGCTCGCTTGATATTTG
>JZKD02S0057628.1:336195-348888 GCA_000966675.3 Picea glauca | reverse complement strand
CACACTAGGGGTGTCTAGTAGTGTGGAAGAGTCCCAACTTGTGTCTAGACAACACTTCATATGGTGGGGACCACTCAATCCAACTCAAGATTAATTCGCAACCATTGGATGTGACTTAAGTTGCCTCAATGAGTGATTACATCCCCACCATTACATCAAGATGTTGACAAGGAGATCCTAGAGTCAGGATTGCATGAGAGTAAGGCTAGGGTTATATTATACCTAGAAGAGCCTCATTTCATCCATCTCAAGTGAAGGAAATCTATTAAGAGAGAGAGACAGAGACACCTATAAGGAGATTAGACACCAGGGTTAAGTTGAACTTGTAGAGGAAGGTCGAGCTGGAACAAGAGACAAACTAAAGAAGGTTGAGTAGGGTCAACAACTAGACCAATTCAGGTCTAAAACAATTAGAAGAGGATAACAAGCAGAAGAAAGGTGGCCAAGCTAGGGATACCTGCGAGCAAACTCGGCATAGTAAGAGGGAGTTTGTATGAGTGGTACGGATCCCGTACGGATCGTACATATCACCATCCAACCACATAAGTCATCACATCCCTGAGTGAAATCTGGGAGTGTACGAACTCGTACAGGTGGCACGGTCCCTGCATATCAATTCTGGGAGAAATATATTTTTTGTATGCATACACCTGTGATAGATAATTTGTGTGTTAAGTAGTGTCATTACCAAAACTTGCTCTTCATGTTTATTTTGTGTGGTTGTCCAAATATTTTTTGGTAATTTTCTACCGTATAAGATATTATAAGTAAATTTTATAGCTATTATCTTCTTCAAAGAAGAAGAAAACTAAAGGAACCAAATTTACAATCAAGGTGCCCAACATTCCTCAACCGACAATAGCACAAACCATTTTCAACTTAACCAAGGATCCATCACTAGAGAAGGGAACTCCCACAGTGCAATAAACCCCAACACAATGGGAGGATCTTGCAACAAACGATGCCATTGACAGAGGCCAATATGTCTAATAGTGATTGACTGAAGAATAATCATTACAGCAATTGGATCAATAGAAATAAAAAATTCAAGTGGGCCACATAGTCGCATCAGCAAGAGAAACCACTAGAGCAACAAGAGGCCTCAGCGACAAAACAAGTAGAATTAGCACCCTTGGTTGAAGCACCAAAGGAGCACTCACATAAGAAAGAAGAACATGTAAGGAAAAAAAAGATAAAACCCCCATGGTTTTTGTGACCTTTAGACTGGAAGGCGATCATCATAAGAAAGATATAATGGAATTTGATTCCATAGAGTCCTCTAACACCAATGTTCAGGAAATATACAACACTATAAGGAAAGAGGGATACATAAGATGGAGTAGATCAAAAAATAAGTTAAGGCATTTTCGAATGAAGGAGGAAAACACATGGCATGCTTGGAGAAGAAAAGTAGAAGACACACTAGGACATACCTTAGTTGATCCACCATTTGATTCCCTAGACTACATGAAGACTGGTTGGAGAGATAACTAACTGCCAACAATAATTGTTAGATGAGAATTGAAGGATGAAAGATAACCAAATAGGGACAATTTTGGAAAAATAACACCTGAAGTTTGAAGAAATAAAGGAAAACTTAGCAAAAATTGGTGCCTATGCTTTAGGCATGGATACAATCATTACAAAGTGTTCGATATATTTTTCTAATATTTGTAATAGGATCAAAGTAACATAGACACTCATCCTAGAACTCAACAATCGATAATGTTCTGCAACAAATGCACAAATTTAGGATACCTTAGCTACATAGCTTCACGAAGAGCACAAATTATAAGTTGAATTGCAAGTGCAATAACAAGAATGGTTCTAGGAAGGAAAAAAAGCACAAATGTAGACTACAATAGCTTCAAATAATATCTAGGACATTCATTGACAAGTTCAGTAGACGTAGGAGACGTATAACCCTGACTTACTCGTAGTGTAAGATGCCTTTGTACTTGATAGATTGGACTATCTAGTTGAAATAAAAAAGATGTCTATCACAATAGAGTAGGGATTGGAAAATTGGTGGAATTTTGAAACATGACTAAAAACAAATTCCTTACACATGTACGCCACTTGTGAAGAAGTTGCAAAAGAGCCCCCTTTGTAGTATATTCCTCCAAGAATGTTTTCAGAGCCACACTTTAAGTTTTTTCATCCCTAGTGTTGGAATATATAATTCCTACTTATCTAATATGCTTGCTAATGTATTGAGAAGTAGAGATAATCTCTACATGAGTTGTGTGATCCTATTCTTAAGAGGTTGTTAGAGAGTTGGATTGGTGAGATCCTTGTTTGGTGTGTGGTTGAGAGAATATCTCAACCTCTCCATTTACATTTGGAATAAGTTAGATCTGATAACAACTAGTGAACTCAATATAATGAGTCACAAACCATTGTACAAATATTCATTAATTCAATAGAGTTTTTATGTTCACAATCATTTATCTCTACTCTCCCATTTTATCACCTAGCACATTGACTAATCAACTAGCTATGCTAGTACAATTAGCACAAACCACTAGCTTACAAATGGAAAATTCATAGTTTTATTTGTTCGTGTATTTTATCATCTACAAATCCCCACTTCTTCTCAAAGAAAGTTTTGAGGTTGGGGAAGATGTTAGAGGGGCCTAGTCAACTATGCTAAATGGTTGACTATTATAAAGAGTAAAGTGTTGTAAATATATAAATAGACATAGATCTGCAATAAGAAAGTGGTTATTAACAATCATATATTAATAAAGACTATGTGTTACTAGTTCCACCTTTACTTTCTTCTCCTCCTAAATCTATCCTCCTAGATCTATGTGTGCACACATATATATTACTTTGTTATATGCTTATTGTGTAATTACTAAATTATTAAAATATTTTATTTCCTTTGAAATAAAATTAAAAAGTGAATTTTCTCACAACTTTTGAATATTTATGTCCTTGGTTCAATATGGAAAAAAAAACTAAAATAATTAATATATTTTATTATGGATAAAAAAAGATAATTCATTTTTGGATGGACAAAAAACAAAAACAAACCATGTATTTATTAAGTATAAACACATTCTTGTTCACTTTAAATTCTTTTAGAACAAAATACATATTTTTAACCATTAGAATATATATATAATTTTGTGAAAATTGTAATTTTATTTTATTGATAAAATATTTTTAGTTTATTAAATAATAAATAATAATAATAATAATAATTAAACAAAATTCAATTATTATTTTTTAAATAACATTTATGTTTAATTTAATGTATTATTTTTCATAAATGTGTGTAAACTTAAATGTATTTATTAAGTATAAACACGTTTTTGTTCACTTTAAATTCTTTTAGAACAAAATATATATTTTTAACCATTAAAATATATATATAATTTTGTGAAAATTGTAATTTTATTTTATTAATAAAATATTTTTAGTTTATTAAATAATAAATAAATAATAATAATAATAATAATTAAACAAAATTCAATTATTATTTTTTAAATAACATTTATATTTAATTTAATGTACTACTTTTCATAAATGTGCCTTGTAACTGTGAAAACCTAAATGCTCTAATTTCTTACTGCTTATTGTAAACCTAATGCTCTAATTTCTTACTTCTTATTGTAAAGACATTTCGGACGTGTGTGTAAATAAGAGTATTTTTTTCCCAAATTAACTATTTCCATGTATTATCTTCTCAGGCATACTTGTAAGGTGGTTTCAAATTCTATTTTAACCGTTTTAAAAGAATAAAAAAATATATTATTGTTTTTTATGTTTTTTTTATTAATTTTTTTATCTTTAAGCGTTAAAAAAAAATTATTGTTGTTTTTTATGTTTATTTTATACTTTTTATTCTTTTAATTAGAAGTTTAATGATTTCAGTTTAGTGAACAACTAGCATCTTTCGAGTTGTCCCCGTCTAGTGAACAACTAATATTCAAAGATTGCTTCGAGTTGTCTCTGTTTAGTGAACAACTAATATTCTAAGATTGCTTTTGCTCAAGTGCTGGTGGTTGGGCTGAACATTATGTCATGTCCCATTAATTTAGGCAGTGAAAGGTGTGCACTAGTTGCATGATACTATATAGAAGTTTTTATTAATGAAAAGTTCGGGCGAATTTAAATCATGTTAGTAAAGTTCAGGTTGATATTTCATCGAGTATATTTTAAAATTATTAGAAAATAATTTAAATATGTTTGAATTGTGTGTTTTTTATTAATATTAAAATTTATAAGAATAATATAAATTAGCCTATTTTGATATTTTGGTTATGGGATAGATTTTTTGAGTCATTATATTATATTATATTGTTATGAAGTTTGAAGTTGCAACATTGTTGAAAAATAAAACAAATTAAATATTTTATAATATATAATATCAATAAAGATAATATACCTTATTTGACATCTTACTGTTTTCAATAATAAAATTGAAACTCATTAAAAAAAATCATACAAATACAATTTCTTTTAAAAAAACAGAATAATAAAATTTTCAAAGGCAATGATATTTCTTCATGACTCCAATACTCATTATGTGATATATATGATGGTGTTTCAACTGTTACTCATTCAACTGGAAACAATCATTATGTGATATACATGATGGTGTTTTAACTGTTACTCATTCAACTAGAAATAATATACAGCCTGCTATGTAACATTGAATGCTGTGACAAATCGTTCACTCATCCAATTAGGAATAATTTAAAAAAAAAAAAAAACAAAATAATAAAATTTCCAAAGGCAATGATATTTCTTCATGATTCCAATACTCATTATGTGATATACATGATGTTGTTTCAACTGTCACTCATCCAACTAGAAACAATATACAGCCCGCTATGCAACATTAAATGCTGTGACAGATCGTGCACTCATCCAACTAGAAACAATATACAGCCTACTATACAGCATTGAATGCTGTGACAGACCATAATAATATATACACAGTATGATGATCTTGATATATACATCAGATTATATCTAATAGTGTATATATCACCTGTCGCAGCATTCAATACTGAGCAGCAAGCTATATACTACTCGTCATCATTCAACAACTGGCAGAAAACTACTTTCGCCTAAGATAACCATAAAATACAACACAGCCCCGGCCGTACCAGGAAACCGTACCAGGAAACCATTTTCGCCGATGAGAACCATGAAATAGTGCACATCAGATTCTCGACCAAATTCTCAATTTGGGTAGTCAGATATTACGCATAATAAGTCTGCAAAGTCCCCTCTTTGCAGATTCCAGATGATAAACAGAAAGCTGAAATTTCTCAGCGCTAAAATTTGATTTCTCACACAGGCGCTCCATCTTCTTAATAATATTATTCCTCAGTCATCTACACTACCAAGAAAAGAAGAGTTAGAAGCTCAACACAGTGAGTGTGGTAGGGATTTCAATTAACTGCAGCGGCGGCCACCGACGTGGGTTTAGCAATGAAGGTCGGCTTCTCGTTCCCCGCCATAATCACAATCACTCTGATTTCGTCCTTTTCATCTGAAACCTCTGCCATATCCCCCGTTCTCTCGTTCTTCTCACTGTCTTCATCTTCAGCGTTTACAGTAGTGCAGTCCTTGAAGTAAGACCATGCGAGAATAACCATAGCAAATCCTATGAGAACAAGCATGGCACCAACTCCACCAAATAGATAGGGAACTGGAGATTTCCCTACTGATAAATGGCTGCTTCTTGTGCTGTTGATATTTGATCTCATTGACATTGCTCCTGCACTGCTCTCCACACCCAAATTCATTCACAGACATTGGGGATCATAAGATCTCGGGAGTGGTATTTATAAATAAATCTATTAATATTACTATTATACTACACAACACTCGGGAGAAAGTAGAGTGGGATTGGTGCTTATAACAGTGCACCTGAACACTCGTTCGGATCTGAATGGTGTAATATCAAATAGTGGGTCTTCCATTAAAACAAAATATTTTCTGTGGAGCCTATGTGTCTGCAACTTCTTTTCCGTTGGACACGGTGGTGGCAATGGCGCGCTTTGTTATTTGTGGAAGCGGATAATGAAAGTGATTGAAAGCGCGGTGCGCAGTGCGATGTCTTTATATGATAATGGAAACAGTCGAGTCAGTGGCGCATTTTGTTATTTGTGGATGCGGATAATGAAAGTGATTGAAAACGCAGGTACCATGACTTTAATTATGTGGTAGTGGGTTCAATAAATGTGTGGGTCCGGGAGGGTCATGAGCATTTCACGTACCCGAATCCCCGCGTCTCAAACAACTTTTGGTGTCAGCCCGCACTTCGACAAAATAGTGACACGATCCACGATGCCCGTAAGTGTAGTGTATCGCATAATTATTGAGTTTCCAACTCCGGGTCCGCAAAATAACCGATCATTTCCTCGGGTTCTCCTTTTGGAGATTTGGTTTTAATGTGAGAAGGTGAAGAGCAAGGTGAATCCCTCAAAAGTGATTATTAGGCATGGAAAGTCCATACCAGTGGTTAAATTTGATCATACCCGTGCTTAAATTTGACCGGTATTTACCAGTTTTTTTTCTTTTCTTAATGTATTATATAGTGGTAGGTTTTTTTTCGGGTATTTTTAAAAACTGCATGTTATCTTTGATGTCTACTTAATTCTTAAAACAGTGAAAATGATTGGCAGGTTGAAAATTTAGGTTTACATGCCAAATGTGTGTATGTGTAACATTTACCATGTTTGTAAATACCACTACATATATCTATTTGTGCAATTGTGAAAAAAATTCCATAAATTTCAATTGCCAATTATGTTAAAGAAAAACAGATGTGAAAGGTATGTGTAGTTTCATTAAAAATTTTCTATAAATTTAAACAATGTGTTTAAACTAAATTGTCTCAGTTTACATAAACATATTTTTTTTAAAAGATAAAAGTCTAAAATTGCTCTTAAATTTGAGGACAATTTTTACTGATAATTACAATAACAGAAGTTTATAGTCATTTGCTTCAACTGGCTGCGACTTTATTTTAAAATATAAGTACACACAATGTGTGAATGCCTAGATAGTAGATGGTATCCTTGGGTCATGAGAGGGAAGAAAATATTGGAATTTTACCCAGCTCCTGAGCACTAATTTTTGAGTGGTGAATTCATGTGAATCTGAATTAATTTTTTTATTTTCCTGTAGGTTGTAGCTATTTTGACATCATTGTATATTGTATACATTCTACTTAGTGTTTGGTTTATTGTTTGTGTATAATGATTGGATTTAGGAGGAATTGAGGCATAGAAAGAAGTTGGAACCTCTTATTTGATACTTTTTAAAATTGAAACTTTGTGCAAGCTGTTATATCAAGGTAATATGTTAAGTTTTTTTATTTATATTTTTAATGGTGTTGTATTCTATATTAAACACTTTGATGATATATCTTAAATGCAATTTCATAATAATTTTATGTTGTCCATGAAATGAGTTTGTATTTATAATAAAAATGAACAAAAACATATATAATACATAATATTTAAATGATAAGCAAAAATAAAAATAAAAAATATACTAAAGTCAGTTTTAAAAAAAAATCTTCATAAAAAAAAATACTTAAAAATTTACTTTATTAATAAATACTTAAAAATTTACTTTATTAATATTTATTAATAAGAAGATATCTCTCATTTACATAACTAGTAAGAAGACATCTCTCACTGAAACAGAGAAAAAATGATGAATGAAATTATGTATATGAGAATGAAAAAACTATATATATATTTAAAAAAAAATATGTTTTAAATTGTATTAAAATACAAATAAATTAATATTTATGAGGGGTTTAGTGGCTGTAGATTAGATCACTATGTACACGAAATCCTTTGTCTTATAAATCAAAGATTTTATGATTATATAGATTCATGTGATATTTGACTAAGTTGTATAGAATGTTTGATTTTATGATTATATAGATTCATGTGATATTTGACTAAGTTGTATAGAATGTAAGTGATAAAGGATTTTATGATTATATAGATTCATGTGATATTAGACTAAGTTGTATAGAATGTAGGTGAGTGTTTGAAATTATGTTAATTTAGAAGTTTTTATAAGTATAGAGATAGTAATAAAGAGACATGTAATTTCTTATATGTTTAACATACAATTAATATGTGATATTTAATTTTTTATATATAATTTCTTTTATATTTAATATAGAGTTAGATATGTAGTATATATATATAGAGATATAATCAATTTAAATCCATATTAATTTGAGAAAAGGTTTGTACACTTATGGATTTGATCTTTCTCAACATATGATAAATCTAAAGTTAAAATAAATTTATGTTGATTGTATAACTACCAGCATAACAACTTGCTAATAACTCATTTTTAAAATTGCCACACTCTCTTAATGGAGAAATGAATTTTCTACAATTCTTAGCTTATCTCTATCTATTACAAATTTATCCTTTCCCAAAGGCTTAGTGAATATATCCACCACATTATCATTTGCATTATAGTACATCAAATCAATTTCTCTTGATTAAATATTTTCTCTCACAAAGTGACACTAAGTTTCAATGTGTTTTGATCTTGCATGATAAATTGGATTGTTTGTCAAATTTATTGAGCTTTAATTATCACATTTGATAGATGTAGGTACTCCTTTTCTTTCTCCCATGTCTTCAATAATATGCCTTAGCGAAATTGATTCATGTGTAACAATGCACAATGTTTTATACTCAACTTCAGTTGAGGACAATGAAACAATTGGCTACTTCTTATTGCTCCAAGACACAATTCCAGATCCTATACTAAATGTCTATTCAATGGTGGATTTTTCCATCATTTGGTTCTCCTACCCAATTAAAATTTGAATAACCCATCAACTCAACATTCAAATGATTAGTATATTCAATACCAAAATCTATAGTCTCTTTCAAGTATCGAATGACTCTTGTAGTTGCTTTCCAATTACTATCATGTGGTTTAGCCATGAATTGACTAAGTATCCTAATTGAATATGCAATATCAAGTCTTGATGTGGTTAAATAGTTTAGACTTCCCACCAACTATCTATGCAAAGTACCATTTACTTCTTTTGTATCATCATCATTGCAAAGCTTAGCATTATGTTCTAATGGAGTAGACACTAGACTACATTCACTCATATTGAACCTTCAATCAGTTCCTTTGTATACTTACTTTGATTCATCAAAGTCTTACCATATTCCATCCAAAACTCATTGCCTAAAAAGTAATGTATTTGACCAAGATCCTTTTTTCAAATTCATGTGATACTTCCTTTTGATCTCATCAAACAATTTTGTAGCACTTCCTATTATGATTAAATCATAAACATACAATGAAGTCAAAATAGCATTCCCATTTCCATATTTCTTTATGTAAAGATTTGGAGCACTCTTACTTTTGATGAAACCTTGTTGGAAGAAGAAAATGTCAATTTTCACATACCATGACCCGGGAGCCTATTTGAGACCATATAGTGTTTTCTTTAACTTTTGTACAAGATGTTCTTGTCCCTTTTTTACAAAACATTTTGGTTGAACAAGATACACTTCGTTTTTTAATTCACCATTCAAAAATGTTGACTTAACATCCAACTGATGTAATTTTGAATTGTACTTAGTAGCTAATGCAATCATTAATCTAATGGTATTCATTTTAGCTACAAGTGCAAATGTGTCCCCATAATCTATTCCTTTTTTATATGAATAGCCTTTTGCAACCAATCTACCTTTAAACTTGTCTATACTGCCATCATCATTTAAATTAGATTCGAACAACCATTTTGAACCTATACGAATTTTATTTTCAGACAATTCTATAAGTTCCCACGTTTCATTTTTCATTATGGAACCATATTACTCTTTCATAGAATTCATCGATTCTCTATGATCTTTTGTGTGCTAAAAATTCAAAGGTTCTTCTACACTCATAACTAGAGTCATCATAGCATGATATTTATACCTAATATGCATCTGAATTTTCCTTGTTGATCTTCATAGTGCCTCACTGTTGTGCGAAGTTGCTCCACTCTTACTTGCTGTACTCTGGATACTTGTAGACTGAATGTTATTTTGATATTCAACATCATCTTGTTGATCTTCAATTTCTTCTTCTTTTACACTTTCAATGCTTTCTTTAGGAAGTTTCCATACATATTGATTATCTTGTTTTTGAACCTCATCTACATACTCATGAAATATAACATCTCTACTTTAAAAACTTTATGAGTAATGGGACCATACACTTTGTAAGATTTATGGTTAACACAATATCTAATGAAGATAAATTTGATCAAATTTGCATCAAGTTTCCTTTTATATTCCTTTGGAATGTGGGAAAATTCTTTACTCCCAAAAATTCTCAAATGATTAACAATTTGTTTATAACCATAGAATGCTTCATAATGAGTTTCAAGGTCTAACAATTTTATTGGAATTCTATTTTTTAGATACACAACAATACTTATTTCTTCAGCCCAAAAAACATTAGGAAGATTTGTACCTTTAATCATGCTTCGAACACATTCAACCAAGGTTCTCTTTTTCCTCTTAGCCAAACCATTATGCTGAGGAGTATGTGAAACTATACATTGTTTTTGAATCCCATTGTTCCTGCAGTATTTGATGAAATCTCCTAATGTGTTGTTGATGCGGGAGAAATTTCCTTCAACGGACAAGGGTACTCCTCAATATAAGGTCCCAATTAGAATTCACACCATTCGGAATAGGATTCCGATCTAGATTATAGCTCGGATGCCATTACTAATATGATGATTGAATGAATGGTTAATGGAATGATGGAGTGGAATGAGGGAATGTCATGAGATTTAGATAGTGTGAATTCCCCTATCCCCAATTCTCCCAATGGGAAATTATCTCCGGTAAAGGGAAAAATAGAGGATGATCCTAGGATATCTATGTCCATAGGATCCTAGTCTTGTGCCTCTTCATGTTTTCTTTTTATCTCTCCCTCCTCCCTTTTCTTATGTGTTCCACTACATTTTTTTCTTCTTTATTTCTATGCTCTTCCTCTTCTACCACTGCTTCCTTTTCTTTTATTTTATATTCATCTTCTTCCTTACTCTTTTTCTTAGTTTCTACTACTGCTACTACTTCTTATTTCCTCTTTTGTTCAACCTCATGCTTTGATCTGTTTTTTTATTCTAGGTTTTACTTCTTCCACATCTCTAGCTTTCTTTTCATCTTGTATTTTAACTCCATGTTGAGAATTGCCTCTTCTTCTGAAAATTACTTCATTATACATGTTTTTACCATCGGTAGAATTCTTCCTCCTCTGAGGTTTTTGACTCATAACTCCACCTATATTTTTAATTGTGACAGTGTTTTCTAATGGTTTTCTAAGGGTCATGCCAGCAAAACCTTTCCTCACCAAAGTGAAAAGAGGATAAGGTGTCAACTTCTTCTTGTTCCCTCTTAACATATTTGAAAGAATATGCACCAAATTAGAGTAGAAAAGGTGGCTAGATTAGTTTATTTGCACCTACCCCATGTACCAAGGTTTGGTAGGATATATCTTGCAAAACCGGTTTGTTAGGAAGAAATTTGGGAAGAAGGTGAAGAGATTTGGTGGCCTCGTAGACTATAATATATGTACCATAATCCAACAAGTACGAGTATCGTACTCTGCCTACTATATCATGAGATTTGTATGACATATGGGGGTGGGTGAGAAGAATAGTAGTTGGAATAGAGGAATTAGAAAGTTGTCACAAATTTGTTGGTAATTGGAATGATATATATGTTCCCAAAGGATTTTATAGTATAGATGAATGGGAAGATAACCTAGCTTCAATTCCCATCTCATTTCCAAATATGTGTGGATTACACACATCATGTCCATCATATATGAGGTCATATGAAAAATGGGATATTTCATGGGGGGGCATGTGTTTTGCAGTTGAGATTTCCTATGCTAGTGTTGAATATAGAATGTCAACCCAATTAAATGAGGATCCATATGTGGTGATATAGGGAATGAGGAGCACCGAGGACACCTTGAATTTCTGAGTGTCTGGATCTCCATATAGTCTGCACAACATGGCCATTGTATACTAGTATAGATTCCTGAGTAAGCTTATCGGGTATTTATATGAGGCTCTAGTCTTAAAAATTTTACTTGGGACCCACCAATCTTTCATAAGATCCTCGAGATTGTGAGGGAATGTTTTCACCAATTCTGTTGTGTGTGTGTTATATTCTTTGCATGTGTGTGTGTGTGTGGGTGCGTCAGATACGACAACTGTGTCTAACGATCCCTTCACCTAGGGCTTTGCCGTGTGTGCCGGGCGCTTTCCTAGGGGGGTCCCAGGAGGGGGCAAGTATGCCCCGCCCTGGTTAAGTGCAGCGTTCGGGGCAACGCCCCAAAAAAAAATTTTGGGCGGTTTTTGCTATTTTTAGCTGATTTGTAAATTAATCCCGGATTAAGGGATTAGGGTTTTGGTATCTACATAATACCTAAAAACATTGTATATATTGTATGGTGAATGGTGAAATTCGATATAATGAAAATAAGAAAGGTTTTCCCGGTTGAGGGTTTCCGGTAAAAATCTTTGTGTAATCTGTGTATGTGCCATTGATTAATTTATGTATTGCTTAAGAATCTATATGCATTGCTTTACTTCGCAGGTTTAAAACTTACATGTGGTATCAGAGCACGTTTTTTGCTTCAGAGGGACGCCTTTGT
>JZKD02S0057628.1:314474-331987 GCA_000966675.3 Picea glauca | reverse complement strand
CAACAAGTGGGAGAATGTTGGGTGTGTGTTATATTCTTTGCATGTGTGTGTGTGTGGGTGCGTCAGATACGACAACTGCGTCTGACGATCCCTTCACCTAGGGCTCTGCCATGTGCACCGGGCGCTTTCCTAGGGGGGTCCCAAGGGGGGGCAGGTATGCCCCCCCCCTGGTTATGCACAGCGTTCGGGGCAACGCCCCGAATTTTTTTTTTGGGCGGTTTTTGCTATTTTTAGCGGATTTTGCTATTTTTAGTTGATTTGTAAATTAATCCCGGATTAAGGGATTAGGTTTTTGGTATCTACGGAATACCTAAAAAAATTGTATATATTGTATGGCGAATGGTGAAATTCGATATAATGAAAATAAGAAAGGTTTTCCCGATTGAGGGTTTCCGGTAAAAATCTTTGTGTAATCTGTGTATGAGCCATTGATTAATTTCTGTATTGCTTAAGAATCTATATGCATTGATTTACTTTGCAGGTTTAAAACTTACAAATTCATCATCCAATGCAGTCTCTCCCTCGACCAGCTGGGGCATAAAGTGATCACTAGAGGCCAGAAAGAAGAAACAGGTCCTATTTATGCATTTATTATTTTCCTGCCATCTATACATACATGACTTATAATCCAAGATATGGCCTCTTCATAGGGGAATATTGTCGCATGAGTTGTTATTTTGGGCAACCTAGATTTTTAGATGGCCTAGTATACCTAGAGGTTTGGGTCTGTCTTTGAAAATTGGGGGAAAGTTTGGTTAGTGAACATTTGATAAATATTCCCCCACTAGAAAGAGGTATCATTTTTAATGATTCAATGTGTATCATTGTACACAAGTCCCGGGGTATCAATATCAACTTCTTCCTCTTCTTTTCTTAACAATATCTCACCAATAGGGTCCTTGTCATCTCTCTCAACTTTTCTTCTATAGGTGGACATGGTTGGACTTGGGAAAAACACATTTTGTCACAACAACAAATTCTTTCAATTATTACATATAAGATCAAGTGATGAACATAAAAAAAAAATGCTTTGAAACCCCTTTATCACAAAATATTTAGATTTGTAGATCCCTGGAATGAGATTCATTGTGGTCAGACACTAAGAGGGAAATAATTCATTGCTTCATCACAAAACAATCAGTTATTGTTTGAAAGAAGGGGCCAGTGAGGGCATTCAACGAGATAAGTAGTTCAACTTCAGGTGGATCAGAGGGAACTATCTTATCATCTTCTTGGGGCAGATATTCAAGATGGGAAACATCAACATGATCTTCAGAAACATTCTAATAAATAGCCATAAAAGTATTTTTCTCTTGACACTCATGCCCTAGAAAAAACAATTCATCACAGTTATAGAAAAGACCTTTAAGTTGTCATTCAACCATTTCTTCCCTAGTTAATTTGTGGATATTGAGAGGAGTGGAAGAAGGGGCGGGATGTGTGGGTTGATATTGAGGAATACATTATGGTTTTATGTTTTTGGAAGATACTACATGTTGTGCTTCCTTGGTGCGGTGAGTACCTTCAAGACAAGTCTGGGGGAAAGTCATTAGGAAATGAGCTCAGATGTCATCCTTCAAGCCACTAGTAAACCATTCCTAGAAGAAGGTGTCAGACATGTCATTAGTTCATAAATCCAATTTATCAAAAGAGATTATATATTCTTCCATTGTACTCGACTATTTCAGCTTGGTCAAATGACCTAAATGATGTGTATCTATGTCAAAGCATTCATAAAGGTCTTCAACAAAATGGGTCCAATCCATATACGCTTGACATGAATTTTTATGCCATTGCCACCATTTCCAAGGCTCAAGATCCAAATAAAGAACACTAATACAAATTTTGGTCAAATCATCAGTAATGCCACATGCAAGGAGAAATAACCTTCCATTTGAATGACCTAGTCCATGAGATCTAAGCCATAAAATTTACTCAGTTCAAATTTGGGAAGACGAAGTTCATGATGAAGGGGGTTAGAAAGAAAGACCATGGTATAGGAGGAGTCAACACCTTCTAGGTGTGAAGGTTGGTCAGAGGAGGTAGGGCCTTGGAACTGGGTCATCCATTTTTTTAGTTGTGTGAAGTCACTTTTCACCTCGATGGAGAGGTTCTTAACTTTGGAATTGAGGGAAGCAACTTCAAAATTGATGTTCTAGATATTAGTCGTGTTTTGGTTGATGTTTTCTTACAAGGAAATGATGGTGTTGTCAAGAACTTGGTTGCAGGTTGTTGATGTGTTTTCCTCACACCCATCAACTAAGTGATTAGGGTAACTATGTGAACCTATGTCTTTTTCAAATGGAGACTGATTAATTTTTCAAATTTGGAAAGTGTCAAATAACCCTCACATGTTGATCATGAAGACCCAACAAGTTTTAAATCAACTTTAGTATTACAATTATTCATGATGAAAGGCCAATGGGTATGGTTTTTCTTTGAAACAAACATAGGAGAAAAGAAAAATATACTAAAAGGAATAAATAGCTTATATTCATCTTATCACTGAATATCCCTATGTCTCAACTTCATCCATCATTTTACAGAATCTAAAATATGGGTCATATGGCCAAGATATGCCAATTTTCCCTCACATTTTGTTGGCCCATACTTAGCCATTCAAGCCATTTTCCTTACTCTCCACTCTCTACACTTAGCCAGTTTTCCTCCTTTCCACTCTACTCTCCATACTTAGTCATTTTCATTGCTCTCCATATTCCTTTACATTACTATCTATACTCTCCCATTCTTGGTCATTTTCATTACTATCCACACTCTATATTACTACCCATACTCCATATTTTGTTATTTTTCCCCACCCAATAATCCCAACACTTAGCCATTTTTCTTTGTTGCAGAAGTTTCATTGAGGGAGACCAAGCTATCCCTCACCCACAAATACTCCTAGTCCTACAACCCCTCAGTACACAATTTGTACTTCCCATTTCCACATTACACAAATTGAACCCTCATAAATTAGTCATTTTACTGAGTTTTACACTTAGTCGATACTAAGTCTTATACTTAGTTTAGTTTTGACTTTTGAATACGAATGTGGATTCTCATGACTTAGTCATTTTACTAAGTTTTACACTTGGCTTTTAGTGAGTCCAGCAAGTCTTCAACCCCACAAGTCTCAACACTTAGTCATTTTTACTAAGTCATTTTACTAAGTTTTACCAACCCATACTACCATTTCTTCACATTGCCCTATTTCAAACTTCACTGAAGGTTTTAGAAAATATTTAGTCATTGTGAGTAGAAAAATAACATAATATTAATAGTTAGTACCTATCCAATTTTAGTAGTTCTCTATAAGAATGAGGCCATTTGACATCCACACAATTTTTTTATATGCTACACTAGCTTGAATGTAAAATCAATGGCAATGTTTCAATGTCGAATCGAAGGAAATGTTTGTTTTTAAATGTCATAGAAAAATGACTAGGCGTCAAAATTCAACATTCTTGGCCAATATTTAATCATTAAAAAACAAAATAAAGATGAAATGGAGAATAATAGTTATAATGGAGAATAATGACCAAATTTCAACATTCTTGGCCACTTTTTAAATCAACTTAAGTATTGCAGTTCTTCATCGTGAAAGGCCAACAAGGATCATCTTCTCACTGAATAGCCCTATTGTAATACCCCTAGGTTGAACCCAATTGTAAATGTAAAATGCAAATGTACTTAAGTTGATGCGTTGTTTGATATCATTTTTGTATGCACCTTTCATGGCATAGTGCGCGCATTAATTGCGCACTAAAATGATGAAGTGTGAACATTCCAGGATACCGCGCGCAGCAACTTAAGTGCATGTGATTTTGAGGCCAGGGATCCTTTGTGTATATGTTGTGTTTTATAGGCTGGTGAGACAGTTATTATAAGCTAGGAGGCTTATGTTTTGTATTAGGCCAGAGAGACTAGATGCTAAAAGCCAATGAGACTATTTTTGCATATGTCTTATCATTAATATAAGATACATCGTTGCACGTAGACTGACCATGATAAAAGAGTATGGTGGACTAAAATCCACTAGTTAGGGAAAGTGGGGGAATAAAAGTTAAGAAAAACGTCTAAGCTAGGAAACTTAAGCCAAAAAGGAATATTATATTAATATTCCTTAAATCATAAAGTATGGAAAATTATTTTATCCTAAGTTCTAAGGATGGGGACAAGTGGGCCAAAGTAGCTCCCAACATGACAGGTGTCTAGTTGGGAACATGCATACATATATTTTGGAATTAATTCATTTTCCCATCATTTAGTCATCCAGTCGAGGATTCGAAGAACATTCACTCACTTAGTCAGTTGTCCTTCGTACCTTCCTGTCACTGTACATGAACCTGTATCCGTACCCATACCTGTTTGTGTACCTGGTTAGCTTGGGAGATGGATTGAAGAAGCGAGTTGTCGGGCTCGTGGGATATTGAAGAGGTGGGTTGTCAAGCCCGTGAGAAATCTCTCAAGGTGAGATAATTGTTGGGAATTGATTTTGAAAGGTGCTAAACTATAGCTACAGAGCTTTCAGACTTCCTATTTGGCCTATTGTTGAAGCCCGGAAAGGAAGTGGGGAAATCGAAGGGGCACACTTCCTAGGGTGGGACAGGCATGTGGGGAATGAGGGACTATAGGCTGTTAGTTTGAGTTGGCACCTATGACGGAGTCTTTCCCGTTGTCTATGATACATCATCCTGGTTAGGAATGCCTTTACCCAGGTGGAGTTTAGTCCCAGCTCCAGGATGACCCACTACTAAGAGTGATGAGCAGTGTGGTCTAAGGTTGGGAGGTTCATGGAAGGTATTCACACAGTTGGTGATATTATTACCAAGATAAGTGTCAATTGTGTGATAAATTACATACTGCATTATTATTTACGTGTTTATTTTTATGGGTTTATCCTATGCGTGGTTTATAACTGTCTTTATATTTATGGGTATTGCCTGCATATGCTGCATGTATATATTTACTGTCATTTTAGTATGAATCTGTGCATTTACAAAATGTATTTGTCTGTTTACGTTATATATATAAATTTCCGCAAGAGTCTCTGTGTGTATATGTTTTTAATTGCATTACAGTTCGAAATGTTTATGTGGCATAGCCCAGTTGGATGATGGGGATGTTACAATGTGGTGTCCGAGCATAAAAGCATTTTCTGGAATAGCATGGCCCAACCTGGGTGGCTGAGGATGTTACACTTATGTCTCAGCTTCATCCAACATTTTATGGAATCTACAATAGAGGTCATATGCCCAATATATGTCAATTTTCCCCCACATTATGTTGTCCCATACATAGCCACTTTTCCTTCTTTCTACTCTTCTCTCCTTCCTCTCTACTCTCCATACATAGTCATTTTTCACTACTCTCCATATTCCTTTACATTACTCTTTATACTCTCCCATACTTAATCATTTTCACTACTACCCATACTCTATACTACTATCCATAATTCATACCTAGTTGTTTTTCCCCACCCAATGATCTCAAAACTCAATTTATTTTTTACTTTTGAATGAGTCTCAACACTTAGTCGTGTTTTGCTAAGTTTTATCGACCCGCATTACTCTACCTGGACAATGCCCATCTTATGATTTTTCTACATCACTCTACCCGCCTCGATTCTGCAACCTGGAAAGTCTCAACACTTAGTTATTTTTAGTAAGTTTTACGTACCCAAATTACCTGACTTTTGCATTGCTCTAGTTTCTCTTAAAATTCTAGAAAATATTTAATCATTGTGAATAGAAAAATAATGTAATGTTAATAATTAGTCCCTAACAATTTTAGTAGTCTTCTATCATACTGAGGCCATTTGACATCCACACAAAAAATTTGATATGCTACATTATTTTGAATGTCGAATCAAAGGAAATGTTTGTTTTTAAATGTTACATAAAAATTAATTGATGTCCAAATCCAACATTCTTGGGAAATATTTAAGGATTAAAAAACATTTAATCATTAGAAAAATGGAATAAAGATGAAATGGAGGATAATAGTTAGAATTGCGGTTAGAAATCTATATACCTATATTAAAAAAAAAGTGATGTTTATGTAAAAGACACCTATATTAAAAAAAAAAAAGATGATTTTTATGTAAAAGACCATGAGATTTTATGAATAATATTTTATTTATAAATCTACATTAACATGACTGTTTTTTTTTCCAAAAGAAAATTGCACATTATATTGATAATAATATAATCTTTTTACATATACTGCTCTTTGTTGACGAGGCATCGAGACACTCTATCCAGTCAATGATCATAACTGACTATGCTTACCAAAAAATTC
Organism: Picea glauca; assembly: GCA_000966675.3. Classification (NCBI taxonomy): domain Eukaryota; kingdom Viridiplantae; phylum Streptophyta; class Pinopsida; order Pinales; family Pinaceae; genus Picea; species Picea glauca. The sequence goes on along the minus strand of JZKD02S0057628.1, from coordinate 325,684 downwards.
TATGTAAATGTAACCAATGGGACTTTATTTACAAAAAACAAAAAAGACCCTCTTTCATAGGGGAGGGTACAACAAAAAGAGACCAAAGAGAAAGTGCCAAGGAAGAAAAACATCCAAGAAAGATGAGACTACAAATATATGAACTGTGAAGGTCCCTCATGTCCCTCAACCCATAAATTATATGTAATTCTCCCTCGGCAGCTGACAAGTGCCTTCTTTGATAGTTGATCTGCCTGTTCATTTGCTTCTCTAAATATGTGCTCAAAGGATATAAAACGGAACTGTGGACAGATCTCTTCTATTCTATCCTTCCATGCATCCAAGTTTTCCACCCTTAGATATCTTCTCCTATTGAGCCATTCAATGACTGTTCTAGAGTCCCCATAAACATATAAAGTAGTGACAGACAATCTAACAACAAGAGTTATAGTTGCCCAAGCTCCCATTAGTTCCGCTCTAGTATTAGTTCCACACCCACAATTTAGAATCCATCTGTACTCTCTAGAGTCATCAATCTTAATAACTCCACCTACTCCACTTAGTCTGCCAAAGTTCTGAGACACCCCATCAAACCAAGCAAGTATTTTGTTTACAGGATAGGAATAAACCCTTAATCATGGAATTTTAACTTGAAAATCATTCTTTGATAAACCCATAGCACTCCTTGTTAGAAATACTATTATTTGAAAAAAAGGCGGTTTTTCTTCAAAAATAGACTTATTCCTATCTGTCCATATAAACCAACAGGTGTATGACGACAGAGATTGCAAAGTTGAGTTCTAAATTTCCCAGTTTTTGAAGGATTCTATTACAGTGTTTCCATTCCAACCAATGGCTAAATTCAAAGTCTTTTTGGTTTCCATCCAAACTGCCAGGGCAAAGGCGCAGTTAATAAAAAGATGTTTTGAAGATTCTCTATTAGTTTTGCATAAAATGCAAATACCTGGTCCTTTCCATCCATGCTTTTGAAGATTTTTCCAGGTCAAAATTTTGTTTTCTGCTAAAAGCCAAATGAAGAGCTTAAATTTCAGAGGACAGTCCCACTTCCATAAATCTCTTCTCCAACCCCCAAGTTTATAATTCCATAGTGATTTTGATAATGCTTCATAAACATTTTTGACCGAGATATGGCCTGACTTATCTCCACCCATCCAGATCAATTCATCATGTTTTTCAACTAACACTATGCCAAAATCTCTCAACAACTATGTATAGCACTCCCATTCTTCAGCTAGTGGCTCTTCCAGTCCTAAATCGACACTGTTGATCCAACTGGTACCTGTCACATTCCCAGTCCATGGCCGACTCACTTGATATAAAAGAAAAATGTTCTTTTGATTGAGACTGGTTATCAGTTCCCTTGACAAGATGGCTTCCTGTCCCAAACCTATAATCACATTCTTTCCAACTTGTATTGAGACACCAGACCTCGTCTTCCATGCCATCCAATGAATAATGATTGGCAATGTATTACAAAGGTTTTTCCATGTCTGAGAGCCAAAAGGATGTTTCGGATCCACCGATCTAAGCCAAGTCAAAACTGAGGTGTGAGGAAAGTACTTATCCTTGAGAATATTTTGCCAGATTCCACGTCTCATGAGAGCTCTCCACATAGTATTTTTTGCAATGCTCTATAGAATAAGATAATATTTCGTAGGCCCCATCCTCCATGTTTTTTTGGTCTAGCAATGGACATCCAGTTACTTAAGTGATACCTATGACTATGATTGTTTCCAGACCAGAGAAAATTGAAACATAATTTACAGATTCTTTGAAGAACAACTATCAGGATGTGAGCTAAGGCCATCCAGTAAACTAGTTGGCTCTCCAAGACCGCCTTTATCAATACATATCTTCCCTCGAGAGATAGCCACTTATTACTCTAGTGAGTAATCCGAGCCTCATAATTATCTAATAACCATTGCCAACTGTCAGATTTTAAAAAATATCCCATATATTTGAAACCTAAGGCCAAATATTTCAAAGGGAAGAGGAGAAATTCCTTTAAATCCATAAGGGTTTCCATCTGGACCCCGGAATGGAGTATGAACGACTTTTGTGGATTGATAACCATACCCGAAGAGCTACAGAAATTTTGAAGAATATCTTGAATAACCTCCCATTCCGAAAGAGATGCTCTGGTCATTATCAATATATCATCTACGAATAAAAGATGAAGAACTTTGATTAGTGTAGAAACCTTGATTCCAGAGATAGTACCTTCGGCTTTTGATTTTTTGAGAGCCAAGGTAAGACCTTCCATAGCCAAGACAAAAAGAAGAGGCGACATCAGGCAACCTTGTCTAAGACCTCTGAAGCTTTTAAAAAAGTTTGTGGGCTCTCCATCAATCAGGATGTCATAATTTGTAGAAGTGACACATGCCATAATCCAATTTGTAGTTGGAATACCAAAACCACTCTGAAGCATAATTAACCTTAGATAGTCCCAGTTTGTACAATCATACGCCTTTTTTATGTCGAGCTTCAGGATAATAGCTTGTAGTTTTTTGTTTTTTATGCTATGTAAACATTCCTGTGCAGATACAATTGCATCAAGTATTTGCCTTCCTTTAAGAAAACCCAGTTGTTCTTCTGATAATGATCTGGAGAGAATTGGTCTAATTCTCTTAGCAATCACTTTGGCTATTATCTTATAACATAAATTGCATAAGGCTATCGGCCTAAAATCACTGAACTCGGTGGGATTATTTGCTTTGGGAATTAGTGTGAGGAAGGTTGAATTAATGGAGTTGATTACTTCCCCTCTAATTCTAGATTCTTCCACCATATTTGATAAATCCTGACCAAACAACTCAAAGTAGTGTAAGAAAAACTCCACAGTCCAACCATCTGGTACATGACTTTTGTCCTTTGCAAAGCCCCTTAGAATTTCCTATATTCATCCTTTGTCATAGCTTTTTCCAAGTGCCTTATGTCCTCCTCCCACACAATGCTGGGAAACAATCTGACTGTATTGATCTGATTAGTAATTGTATTATGTCATGTATCATTAAAGAATGATTTAAAAAACTTAACTGCTTCAACCTTAATAGCTTGTTGTCCCGTATGTAAAACCCTTGTACCATCCTTAATTTCCCAAATGAATTTTTTGTTTCTCCTATAGCGTGCGAAATGGTGAAAGAACTTAGTGTTCTTATCACCACTTTTGATCCAGATCGCTCTACTTTTCTGCCTCCACTCTTCTTCCTCTACCAGCAAAAGCTTCTTTCTCTCAAATTCTAAATTGATAATTGTTTGGTTAATGTTTTCAAAAGTGACTGTTACACCATACAAGTTCTAAATTTATAACTGTTTGGTTAATGTTTTAAAAAATGACTGTTACACCATACAAGAATGGAAGAGAAAGTACGGTGGGGTTGGGCTTAAAGTGTCCCTCAACACTCTTCCATATGTGAATGGTGTAATATGAAATAGTCTAAGAAGTGGGTTTTCAATTAAAAGAAAATATTCTTCCTTTTCCGATGGCAATAGTTGAGCCTATACGTTTGGTTATTTGTGGAAAGTGATTCAAATCGGAGTCACAATGACTTTAATTATGTAGGCCCCGGCCAGGTCACGCGAAATCGACTTGAGAATTTCACTTACTCGAATCCCCACGTCAGCCTGCACTCTAATACAGCTACGACACGATACTTGTTGCGGGGATAGTGGAACGCATAATTGGTTGAGTTTCCAATGCCGGGTATTGCAAAACAGGCCGGTTCTGCTTTTGCGATTCTTGCGTTAATTACAATTCTTTGGTTTTACTGTGAGGAGGTAACGGTTCAAAGGTGATTAYTAGGAAAGGGACGAAAGAGGAGCAATGGTGATGAGTCATGTTGTGTAAAGTGGAAAAAAAATGATAGGGCAGTGCCAAGCGAGGGCCCGAGCATCACATCTAACACATTATGTGAAATTTTAAAGGGCCTATTATGGCATGGCAGTGATGAAAAAATGATTTGTGTACACACCCACTTAACATCTAAGATGTTACATTCATTATTATTAATTTTTTTTAACTGAAAAAAGTAGTGTCAATGTTATTCATTAAGAATTAAATATTATTATTAATAGGTTGTTTTGGAGTCTAGAGTCTAGCAAAATGAAATTCCAATATTATTATTAATAGGTTGTCTTGGAATTTAGAGTTTAATAGGAAGAACTATAAATCTCAAAATCTCACACTACACGAGTACAAGGTTTTGTGAAGGCTTTAGCAAAAACACTTCTCCTTGCTTTACTTTTAATGGAAGTTTTTACTCCAAACGAACACATAGTGCTTTTAGCAAAGATTTTAACTTTGGTATTATACCTATGATAAGTAAATACATTGGTGTGATATATGTAAAATTCACCTCATTGTGTAAATATTTTTAAATGTATAATTATTTACATTTTAAAATGGAGTCTTCCATTGATGTTTTCAATAAATTTGTAAGAAACACACCATTGCTAAATATGTCTTTATCCATGCACTATAATCATATTAATAAATCGGTGCTACAATAGTATAAATGCTTTGGTTCGTTAGTACCCTATTTATTTGTCTTGGTGTGGTTCAATTTATTTCATGCACTGGTTTGTATAGTCATACAATATGTACAAACATTGTAGAGTAGTTTTACCATTCTTTCGTGGTTCATTGACATAAATGAAATGAACTGGTTAGTGGTAATTGATGCGTCTAATAAATATCAATGCATTGCTAACCATACACACCATGAATAGTGTGAGGTGTAAAAATAAATTAAATGCATTGGTGGAAGATAACTTGTCAACTTTGGTTATGTGTTCATGTTTATTTGATGTCCTAGTTACTAGTGAGATTCATCTGTGTCAACACATCACCAAATAATGGAAACAATATATTGCAATATCAATTCATGTCTTATGAGAAAAATGTTTTGGTGTATTGCATTTTATTGCACGAAGTAGTGCACTATATGACATTTAAGAGAACCATTAATGATGTGATGGGTTTACATTAGTGCAACGCAATATTAGGATGCACAAGTCCTGCTCGCTTGGTGTATTGGTAGTAACTTGGCACATCGATGTCTGGCATGTTGATATTTACTAGGCACACATGTAATGGTGTGTGACATAAACTAAAATATATATCTATTGAAATATTTAAGTGTATTTCATTTTATTACATGAATTGATTTTCTTCGCATTGACTTGGTACACTATACAGAGTGCCTCTAGTCCATGTCATTGCATGGAAATGTAATGCTGCAATCATCTTATTTTCGTGGTGTGATGATAGTAACTATATGCATTAATTAATAGTGAATTTATGATGCAACCCCCTCCCCTCCTGGGGTTTTGTGACCTCCCAGTCTATGATCTTTCTAATTTCTGAGTCGAATTGACTCTTCGGTCTCCTGATTGAACACAAAACAATTATACACAGGCCCCTTTTCCTTCTGTGTGCAAGTTCTGTCAAACACACGAGGTATTCCTGCGTGCTTCCAAACACTAAGGTTCAGGCGCTATCTCCTTCTGTGATTATCCCCTTCTTCATATGGCTCGGGTTGTGTCCTTGCGCAAACGCGCGATTGCGGGTGTGGGAAAGAGTGGTTTTAGACCAACCCAATTTTCACCCGGCAATTCACCTCTAGATGCCACGTATCATTTTGTTAAAACTGTGGTTGAAATTGCGGCCCGCTCAAGGAGAATTAACGTCCGAGCATGCCCTAGCCCCGCAATCCTTCCCGTACAGCGATCTCTCGCTTTCGGTGGTGATTCATGATCAACGAATGCTATCAAATCCCCTTTCCTGCCATCTTCTTCCTCCTTCCACACGTGATCACAGATCTCCATGATCCATTGACACGTAGCTCCCTTCCAAATCAACGGTTGTGGTTGATTCTGGATTTCTGGTCTCTGGGAGTTTTGACTCTCAAATTTTCGCTTCCTCTGTATGGAAATCTTCCAGAGTGGAAGATCTGCTGCCACCTACCTCCCTGAATCTACGACCAGGATTCCCTCCATGAATCCGACCTTCGGAAACCTCAAATCATGAACTCCTTCTTTTCCCTGTGTGATAATCTTCCATAGTAAAAGATCTATCAACACTTGTCCCCCTTAATCTATGGCTAAGATTTCCTCTGTGAATCTGGCCTTCGGGAATCTCAATTCTCAAACCCTCGCCACTGTTGACTAGTTATCTTTCGGATTGGAATATCTGTTGACACGTATCCTCCCCAATCAACAGTTGTACTCTTGCTTCGGGACTTTGGTCTCCCCAACCAAATCAACGACCCTCTGACTCCCTTCTCGATTGATGATTGAGATATCTTCCTTGGATCTTCGGACCTTTCCTCCTCCACTTTCCTCTAGAGATCTAGATCTGGTGCCGCATGTCCACCTTCACATCGACGACTCTCGTCATTGTTGTACCTCTTTTGTCACCTAAATGAGCAAAATAAGGGTACTTACAAGCCCAGTTGGGCCAGCTAGGCAAGACAACAGTAGAGGAAAGAGTTAGAAGTGTAAAGCATAAAAGATAAGCAAAGAATTAAACTAAGAATGATAAAAGCAATTAAACTAGAGTGCATAAGGACATTAGAACAAGAAATAAACAAGACTCATGCCACCAATGGAAAGGATTGTATTAGTGGAAAGAAAACACCAAAGAGAAAGGGAGACTTTGGGTCCCCTCTTCCTCCAAGGGAGGGCTCTTGGACCCCCAAATATTGATCTCTTCTTACAAATAAGGAACTAAAATGAAATGGTGAAGAGAATCCAAAGCACATTCAATCTAGAGGTGATATGAATGGCTAATTGAAATGATGCTAGCATGCTCTTGATGAGGAAAGAGGATCCTCCAAGAGAATATCAGCAACATAACAATGCAAATGAATTCCTTGAAAATATAGTGCACCCATGGCTTCCTTTTATAGCGTAGCTTTGAGGTATTATGTAACCAGTTCTTAGTGTGAATAAGGGGCCCTTTAGGGCACCTTTAGGTCTTTGACCAGCCCCCTAGTTGGATTCAGCCTAGATTTGGATCTCAAATAGACTTGGAAGTTGAACCAGAAGTGGGTGGAAGGTTGACCAATATCATAAATGCACCGTTTTGAGGTGTGCGTGTTTTTTTGCGTCCACAGTCACGCATTAGATGCATGTGCTCTTTTTCGACATTATCTGACTATCACACGTGCATGCGCGCCTCGTGTGTTTTTAGTGCATGTTGATTTTATTGCTGGTTGTCTAGTTTTGGACCTTTTGGAGATGCATTTTTGGCCCATGAGTGAACTAATGAGTGTTTTGAAGATGTTGGATTCCTGTAACCATTTGCGGACGAAATTTCGGTGATAACAGATGCCCCTTGATGTGTGAGGTTAGGAGCATACTTATAGCTAAAATACATCAAAGTTTCTTCTACTAAGAGTACCTGTGTAAGAAAGAGCATTGTGGGGAGTGTCAAGAGTGATCCATTGGAAGGAGAGGGGAACCTATAGGACCCAAGCCTTTCCCAAGGTGTGGGAGAAAAAATAAAACTATGTACAAATGAGGCGGTCATGCCCCATGCTCGTGTCATGTAACTCAAAAAGATGTAATACAGTAACTGAAGATGTGTTGTGGACGTATATCACTGCAGCACCCTCTGAGGCGGTTTGATAATAACAGAGGAAAATTCTTATGGTGAACAAAACTCTGAAAAAGGGCAAGGACACCTATGAGAAGTGTCAATAATGTGCAGACATTGATAGTCTATCAAATTTTTAGAGGTCTTCGGTTAAGATAGAACAACTGCAACAGTCACAAAGTAAGACCCACCGTAACATGAGATAGTGTTGAAGTCGAATGTTATGGGGGTCAACGATAGCAGAGAACAATGGTGGTTTTCCCTGTGCCGTTTGAGACTGCTCACTGTAAAGGTAATGAGAGTCAAGATATTGTCACACTTTTGGAAACCATGCTGATGTCGACAGAAAGGGAGATGCAACTCCAAGAAGCAAAGAGCTTTCTGAAATCCATTGGATAAGATCAAGAACTGATGAGGTATATGGATGAAGTCAAGATGCAGTGAGACTCAAGACTGCCCTTGGTTGGGGAGATATGCAAGGTGGCAGCAACCGTAAAACTGAATCTAGCGTCAGGGGGATGACTAGACGAGGGTGAGTTGTGCCAGAGGTGTGACACAATGGACAAACGTAGAGATAAAAAAGGTGTATGGGTTGTAAGATGCTCGACGTTTATGGATAGTGGCATTGATGTCAGGAAGTGAAAAATGGCCCAACCAAGGGAGACAAGGGTTGCTTTGCCGGAAAAATGAGGGTTGCTAAAGGCGACAACAGAAAGCTATGAAAATGCGGAAAACGGGTTTGTACAATTATCAAAAGAATAAAAAATAAGTTGGGATAACTGTGTAGATACAGAAACGGGTGCCCTAGTATAAGATGGCTTGGCCTAATGATGGCGCAAGTTGCTTGAAAAACAAGTGGAGGGTTAGGGCCCCATAGGCGGGTTTCTATATTTAGGGAAATGTATGGAGGACAATCTGCAGATGGGAAAACTGACAGTGGATGAAAATGGATGGTTAATGATACTGCGGGGATGCAGTTAAAATAGAATCATGATGAAGTAACTTGGGAGTCCATTGGGTAGGCTAGCATAATGAGGAGAAGGAGTATGTTGCTGGTTCTCGATGATGTGTAAGACTATCGTGACTCCAATATCTAAGGGGTGAAAATAGCATGAGTGTCAAGGTGCGAAAGGGGACTATGAATGGGACAACTCATGTGGGGGGGGACTTCTACCGGGTGACAGTACCGAAATGCAGTGGAGGTGATAGAACTGCAGAGCCGGATATAGGGATCCTAGAGGCAAAGAGCAGAGGGTGTGACTAGGAGATGCATTGTGAGATTAAGAGGGAATGACTATATGCCAGTGTCGATGATAAACCTGAAGGGATACTGCTGACGTATGAGGATCAAGTACCTGCACACATGAAAACTAAATACCCGATGTGAACAATATCTGAAGAGAGATCATATAACAGTTATTCAATAATATGTGAATGTAAGCATGTGTACCTGAGTGATAGATGAGAAAAATGCCCCCCGGGGGCTGAGGATGAAAAATGGCTCGGGAAATGGAATTGTGTAGGTAACGAGGTCTTGATCCCGTGGCTGAAGATGGATAAAAAAAAGGGCGCCCAGAGCTCTCAAAATTGAGTCTGGAAGTTTGGAAAAATGGACTATATATAGTTGTAGGGCCCACAATGCTACCTCATTTGTACCTACTGTCTTATTGAGTGGACGAGTGATTTTAGAGGAGATTTGGAGATTATGGGAGATTGAGGCAATCGATTCAAGATCAACGAGCTTCAGGTTAGTTGTTGTATCCTCCTGCATAGAATTAGGGTTTCTATTTTTTGGGCAAGGCCTGTACAGAGGGTCGTATAGGGGGTTTTGTGGGTGTGGGCCCTCCAGTGCGTGGGCGATCGAGAAATACTTATAAAGGGTTTGAGAACTAGAGGGATCATATAGAGTTTATGTTTTATAATGATTTATGTCTTTAGTGAGCAAGAATATTTTATGTAATGATATTGTTGTTTATGGTGAATGTGATTGAAATGATACCCCTCTTCAAAACTTGTGTATTGTGTTGATGATGTATACTAGTGATATTTTATTCATTAAGGCTTATTTACAATAATAGATACTTGCATCTATGTTATAATTATATGCTATATTCATATGAGTGGTGCATTGTAAGTTTAATTGTAACTAAAAGAAATGAATTAAATAGGAATAAATAATTTCTTTAATAAAATGGTATAAATTTAATTGTAATAGATACTTTCTTTAATAAAATATAAAGGTGAAAATGATTATAAGAGTTCTCTATCACTTTTCTTTCATTCATCTAAAATCTTTATAGACTTACAACCTTTTTTATCATGAAAAATTAATATACTAATATTAAAATACAATACAAGAAATACAACCTCCTTATTAAAAAACTATATAAACAATGATCTACTATTTCAAACCAACACACATGAATTTGCTTCCAATAACCATGACTCAAAACAAAAATACAATGATACAAATTCTTTGACATTATTACAATAAATTTAGCTAATATAAAGTTTTGTTTTTTACACAATATAACATCATTGTATATGCAAATTGATTACATACAAAGTTGAAATTTGGTTTCATTTTTAATAGTCATCTAAAATTTTATGGCGATCATATATTATTGATACCCTTACCCTATATTATTGATGCCCTTACCCTTACCTTTAGGTATATCCAAATATTTTAAATTATCAAATTAAATCTTTCAGCTTAAATTGTATATTTATATGTAACAATCTAAAATTTTGAATCAAACACTTATATTTTCTCAACTGAGTGTACACCACTACTGAATTTTAAAGAGAAAATTATATGATTGATGTGCACCCATATTAAATTTTTGATCAAACTTTTATATTTCCTAGATTGATTTGATCATGTAAACTCCTAATTTTTTAATGTTATCAGTCCATATTTTCAATAACCATAAAACAAACTCGCTGACAATAAGAACCAGATAATCAATCAAAAACCTCGTCCTTCGAAAAAAAAAAAAAACCCTGACAATCCAGCAGTAAACACCGCCCATATTTTCAACAACCATAAAAAATACTAGATAAACATTATTTCAGGGCAAGCATCCAATAGGAGGAGGAGAGCCATTGCAGTCGTTCAAATAGAGTAAATACATATTAATAATATGTATGGTTAATTCTTAGAGCTTGTTGTTGTGTATTGAGTATTTGAAATGTCCAAAGTGTGTATTGAGTAGACATTTTATCTATTATTTTAAGAGCTATTGAAATAATTAGATTTTCAAAAAAATTATTTATAATTTACATTAAAAAAATCTAAAATAGTATTAGGAGGAACTATTATAAAGAACTATAAAAATCTACATATTTTTAGGATTTTCAAAAAAAAATAATAAATAAAAATCTGCAAGTTTTTTTTAACAACTTACTACCATTTTTAGAAAACACAATCTCGTTTTCCTTCGTATGGATTTTTTCACCGAGTTAACCAAATTTTCAAAACACTTCCCTCCCTGTTTTGTCACATACAATAATCATCCATACGAAGGAGCTCAAAGTGAAATGGGTTCGATTGCGTAGTGAGAATGTGTCATCCATGTCCTTTAGGCGGACACTTGAGCAATAAGGTTGCACA
>JZKD02S0057628.1:293238-309501 GCA_000966675.3 Picea glauca | reverse complement strand
GTCAACAAGTGAGAGAGAGAGAGAGAGAGAGGTCAACAAGTGAGAGAGAGAGACAGGGGTAGAGTGTGAAAGAGAGAGAGAGAGAGTTTGGTGTTGATTTTTTTACTTATATAGATAGAAGTTACGGTTCTTCTTTATTATTATAATCATTTATCAAATTATCTATATAAATAAGATCACAGAGACAATCACATAAACAATAGAGACACACATATTATCCTAGGAAACCCTCACGGGGGAGAAAACCCAGCAAAAACTTCCTCAATATAGATAGACCAAAAACTGAACATAAGATCCTCCTCTACTCCTTCACTGGGAAGAGTAGCACACCAATTAACCAAGAAATACAAAGACATAGACCAAGATCCCTCCTTGATGTCACCCCCAGTTGCAACAACTACTCCTCGAGTGTGTTCAAATGAGACACCATCCTCACATATAAATACAAGTTTTGAGGTGGTGCCAGGGTTTTCACTCTTCACTTGGTGGAGCCGACTTCTCCTAGAAGTGGCTAAAACCACTTTACAATTACTAGAGCTCGACTTTACAAATACCACCATAAAAATAAATGTTGACCAATCCACAAAAGAGGATTTGACCTTATACAAGACTCGACTTGATCAATCCACAAAAGGGGACTTGATCTATACAATAATGACTCAAATATAAGTAGAATATTCTTCGAAGTTACAATAATTCAACACTCCCCCTTAACAAGAAGGGTATTCTACTAAAAACATTAATAACAATTGGCTGGACTCAATACATCATCAAGAGGAGGGGACATCATCATCAAAATCGGGAACACTGTCGGTCATATCTATAGGTCAGATGAATTTTTTCTCATCATCAACATCAGTAGAAATGGAACATCATCATCGTTTGCAACGCAGAGTTGGAGTAACATCATCATCATCAACAACATGTAGTTGGAACATCAACATTATCAACAACATGAAGCTAGAACAACAACATCATCAACAACATGAAGTTGGAACATCAACATCTATACATGGCAATAGAATGAGGTAGGTGCATCAACAACAACATCTGTGGTACTCTGACAAACCATCCTTACCAGACTTTTGGGATCTTCCCAGGAATCATAAGATTCCCTAGGATACAAAATTCTAACTGAGCTACCACTAATGACCACTTCTCACATATACATGCACAAGTACTCTGACAGACCATCCTTATCGGACCTTTGGGATATGCCTAGGGATGATCAGTCCCCTAGGATCTAAAATCCTAACTAAGCTACTCGTTGTTGGTCAGGATACCATAGTATCATCAACATCACTCCCCCTTTCAAGGGGTGTCCTTTCAGACTACGCCAATCTTGTCTTGGAAGTACTCAAACTTCACATGAGACAGAGGCTTAGTCAACACATTTACAACCTGTTCATTTGTGCCAACATATTGGAGCTTTACAACTCCCTTCTGCACCATGTCACAAATGTAGTGATACTGGATCTCTATGTGCTTCATCCTATCATGGAACACTGGGTTCTTTGTCATCTTTATGCAACTCTGGTTATCACATAGAATCATGGTAGCTTCCATCTTCGAATCAAACAGACCTGTCAACAAGTTTTGAAGCCATATGGATTCACAAATGGAGGAACATGTTACAATGTACTCTGCTTCTACCGTACTGAGAGAAATAACGAATTGCTTCATGCTTTTCCACGAAGTCATGGATGAACCCAAACTAAAACAACATCTTGAAGTGATTTTTTTATCTGAAGTAGTTCCATCCCAATCTGAATCAGTGTAGCCATACAATATTAAGTCATGATCTCCAGTATAACAGAGGCCATAGTTCAACGTACCTTTAAGGTATCTCATCACATGCTTTGCAACTACAAGGTGAACACGTCCGGGCTCCACCAGATACTGACTCAAGGTGTTCACAACAAAGAATATATCTGGTCTAGTGTTCGTGAGATACATCAATGAACCAATCATCAGTCTATATAGAGTAACATGAACTATTTTTGACAAAGTATCAACCAATAACTTCATATTCGTCTCCATAGGAGTGGACATGGTTTTTACAGTCCATCATGTCAATTCTCTTCAAAATTTCCATAGCATAATTTCCTTGAATAAGGAAAATATCTTATGGGCTCTGCCATACTTCAAGACCTAAGAAATAGTGCATCGGGCCTAGGTCCTCATTTCAAATTCAGCGACAAGATTCTTCTTACAATCTGTGATGATATTTTCTTCATCTGTTAAGAATAATTCATCCACATATAGCAGCAATATAACCAGTCCATCATTCTCAATCTTGAAGTAAAGGTTGGGATCAACTTTACTCTTGGTAAATCCCAAGCTCATCTGAAAACTATCAATCCTGTCATACCAAGCTCTTGGAGCTTTCTTCAACTTGCAGACATGAGTCTTCATGTCCTATACTTTGAAACCAAATTTAAAAATTACATTGTACTAACCTGGTACACTTGCTTAGCTACAAATCAATCTGCATAATCATTTGTTGGTTTTATGTGCTTTCTACAAAGCACTATTTGTCTCACTGCCTGAGAGTATGTCCTTTGCTTTTTAATACATCCTTTTGGAACCAGAACTCTACACCTACGACTGCTATTTCTGAAGTTGAGAATGACTTTCCCTATATTCACTATAGTTGTTGAACCATGAGAGTATCTCCTCTATTCTATCATGGCAACAAATTCATCTGAAACTGAAAGTGGTTGATATTGAAGCTATCTTTTCTTATCTCATGGAGGTAACTCAATCTCAAATACATGGACTACTCCATCTAAATCTCATATTGTTTCGGAATCATGGTTGTTATGGTTGTATTCATGAACACTGAAACTATTTCTTCAATTACTAGAACAAGTGTCTCATCATAGTATTCTCCCTCTTGCTGGGAGAATCTTTTGTAAACAAATCAAGATTTGTACATATTTATACTGTTATCTGCAACATGTTTGTTCTGTTATATCAATCTTGGAAGTCACTACTAATTTCCCTTCTAGTCTCAAGGAAAAATCCATATCCCGGTCCTTCTGACTTGCTTCCTCCTCTATTAATGAAACAAGGGAATCTTCCCAGGAGATTTCACGTCTCCTAGAAGTCTCTAAAGCTACGATATAGTCTTCTCAACTCATGGCATCTTTCTGTCAGTCCTGGAAGACGTCTCTTTAATCATATGATATTCTCTAAGATCAGGCTCACTCTGAGTCTTCATTTCTTCCGAGTCCACAAAAACTTCATAGTCTCTGCAGGATATACTTGGTGTTGAATACCAAGTATTAATATGAAAAGTTGAGTTATACTTCAAATGAATTATGCCTCCTATCAAGGTGATTTCATTATCCATTGACCAAGTCTACTGTGAGTTATATTCTAATGTTTGTTCATATTTGGAGGCTTTTGTTCCTTACAATCAATCTCCATATGAGATACTCTGCATCTCAAAAGTAGTTTCTTCTTCATCTTCTTTGGTACATGGATGCATACGATCATGTATAAAACTTGGATAGTATGCTCCACATCTCATCTAATATGTCACCTCCTGCAACCGTCACTATAACTTCCTCAGAGTTATCACTTGTGACCTGCCAAGAATAAGAACAACAAGGGAGAAACGAAAGAAAAGAATAATACTCTTTATAATAATAATAAAAAATAGCAAGAATAATCGTCACAGTATCTCCTTTAGAGATATCACTTGTGACCTACCTGAAACAAGGGTAAAAAGTAAGAAATACAATAATAAGGAATGATAGAAACACTCTTCTAGTGTTGTGATGAATCATTCTTCCATGGTAACCTGGAAACAAAACAAGAAGTTTCTCCTAGAGGAGATGTTAGTTATATCTGGTAAATGATTACAATAAGAATTTATCTCAATAATGTTCACATCCTACCAAGTATAAAACTTTTCAAAGATTTCTATCACAACTATAGTATTTACTTGTAATGAGGTAGTTATCAAAATTGACATGTGCAAATTTTAATCTTATCAACTTAATCAATCAAACCTAGAACATAGAGTCTTGTCCTCAAGAATGAATGTTGTTTCTTTTCTTTTGAGTCTCCTTCACTCAAGATGAAAAGTATTCTCTCCTAAGATAATATTCTTTCTTGACATAAATATGAGTTAGAGAATAAAATCTATAATCTCAACCTTAATCAATCTAATACTTTGATTTTAATTTTGACCAATGGTTAGTATCATAACTTCAACAGATCAAAATACAGCTTGGATATTCATAAGATCACAATAATGCCATAACAAGTAGAGGCATATCAAAGTAATCGAACCTAGGGTGCATAGTTCCTTTGAATGTGTTGGATCTGTGATCCTTCTGGATCTATGATTGTTGCTTAGAAAAAAGATCATTTTTCCTACAAGTACCTTTTAAAATAATGATACATTTTAAATATATGTAATTACATACCTATGAAAGTATCGGTAGGTGGTGGCACCATCCAGCAACAACAATGATAAATAAAAAAACCTTTCAAACTTCAAAGGTGTTGCAACTTGAAATTTAAAGGTAGTTGGAGATTTGCTAAGGAGCACTAGGACAATAGAAATCAGTCCCAAACTTCACAAAATATTTTGCTGCAACTGGTATTGTAGTTGGTGTTGGCACTGCAACTGGTGTTGCAAATGGAATGAAGGAAATGACATGAAGGAACTGGTACTGCAACTGCAACTGCAACCGGTACTTCAACTACAACTGCAACTTGGGGTTTTATGAGGAAACCCTAATTTTTCAAACTTCAAATTTTGGAATTCTAATCAAAGGACTAGATGCACCCTCATAGGGAGAGATCCTAGATGTGGTTACTTCCCCCAACATCCTCCGTAAATGGGGAAAATTTCACACTTAGGGTTTATGCAGAAACCCTAATTTTGTAGCAGTTGCAATACTAAAAACTAGATTTTGGAGAGGGTGCGTCGAGGCTAGTCACTTCTTATAAATTGTGAGTTGGTCTCTTTCAAGCCTGCTCTAATACCATGTTTATGTTTTTACTTATATATCTAGCAGTTATGGTTCTTCTTTATTATTATAATCATTTAGCACACTGGATGCATAAATAAGATCATTGAAAGAGAGGAAATCACATAAACAATAGAGACACAAATTATCCTAGGAAACCCTCATGGGGGATAAAACCTAGCAAAAACTTCCTCAATATAGATATACCAAAGACCAAATAGAATATCCTCCTCTTCTCCTTCACTAAGAATAGTAGGGCACCACTTAACCAAGAAATACCAAGACATAGACCAAGATCCCTCCTTGACATCACCCCTACTTGGATCAACTGCTCCTCCAAGACTTGCACACTTCTTCATAGATGAAAAGCTAGTGTGGTTGGTGTGTTCAAATGAGACACCATGATCACATATAAATACAAGTTGTGAGGTGTCACTAAGGTTGTGAATCTTCACTTGGTGGAGCCGACTTCTCCTAGAAGTGGATAAAACCACTTTACAATTACTAGGGGTCAAATTTACAAATAACACCATATTGTTACAAAAATATTCCCCTACAGATAGGTGAAATTTCCCTTGGAATACAAACCCCTCTACCAAGACATAAAACTACCTTTTAACACTACCATTCATATAGATTATTTTTATCCATCGAAAAAGAGAGAAGGAGGGAGAGTATGATGTACCTCACTTTCAAAGTTTTTCCAAGCTGCTCCAATCTGCAAGTTCCAAATAATACCTGCAATGGACAACAAGAGACAAATGATTATCTCCTACTCTAATGGATTAGACAAAATCAATCAATCTATGAAGATTAAGACATGCATAGACAAGTACATGTAAACACATACTAGAAGGAAATATGCCAAGTATATTAATGAGAACTTCAAACGGAAACTTACAATCTTCAGATGATGTTGCAACAGCCTCTCCAAGTTCTCCTCGTCCAACCCTTGCTCGAAAGATCCAAAATCAGAATAACAATGCTTTGCTGATTTTTTCCTCTCTTATTCACCATGACAATGCCTCCATTTATAGGCTTTGAGAGGCTCAACCACCTTGGTTATATTTGGAATTATTTGAGGATATGGATCTAATAGTTGTGATATCTCCCTAAGATGCAACCTAAGGGTTATATTCGAGCCAAACCAACTCTATCCATCCATAGTTGTCTTTAGAAGAGAAAGGGATTTCTTCCAAGATTTTCTCAACCAATTCGACACTCCCTTAAAATGGTCAATATAGCACTATAATGCTCCCTACGAGATGGAAAAAGAGTGCTAGTGCTCCCTGTATATGAGCAGGGGAGTGTTGCTTTTCCCAAAAGTTTCCAAGATGAGCAATTCTCATAGAAAAACATTTGTTTTGACTATCATATGATGGGGCCTCTTCTTATAACATGTTTTAGGGGTTGTATCAAGTGTTTTTATGGTTTCGTTCGTGATGCGACACCTACGAAATGAGAATCCGACACTTACAACACTTGCGACAAAAGTGTGACACTTACGACAATGGACCAAGTTGTGGAATGGACCACTAGGGTAGGTATGATGGTGGAATGTGTACTCATATGCTGGCTTCATGTATAATAGAAGAAGTTGGATCTTCGATTAAGGGGGGAAATGTGAGATGGAGAAATCTATGAGTGTGAGAATATAATTAGGACCAAGTTATGATGAAGGGAGAGTCTAATGTGTTGATGAACCATGTAGGTGAAAAGGATTCCTAGAGAACTAGCGAGTACAATGGATGGTACTCATATATCTTAGTAGATGGATTTATTTCTATATGGACATCAATGATAAGTTGTTTGCAGGTAAAAAATAAAGGAGCAAGTGAGTTCAAAGATGAAGCCCATAGTGAATAAATCTCGATCGAAGGGAATTTGATGATAATGTTGAGACAACAATGAAGATGGTAGCAACAAAAGACAAATGTTGGTGATAATAAAGGTAAAAGTTGTGCAAGGATGAATAAAAAATACTAAAGATCATATGTTTATGTGAGTCACACGATGTATTTGTAACAAGTATATAATGTCATGTTCTATGTATTGGTCCTTGAAAAGTTTGAATGTGTACCTAGCATGAGTGGAGTATGTAATGTATGTACCTTATTTATGTGTGTAACATGTAAAGGGAATATCTTTGTAAGACCTGGATAGGAATGCTTACGCCTTTTCCATGTATCCGTGATTATTTGGATAACCTACTAGTATAGAGTAGTAGTAGCCTCTATGTTGGAGTTCTTTAAAACTAGGTGTGGACCATTTTATTGGTTTTAGACTTTGGGAGGTGAAGTTAAGGGAAGTCCATCAATTGGTTGAATGAACCATGTACATGAAGGAAGTTCCTATTAGACCGACGGTTGTAGAGGATGATTACCCATGCATTTCAAAGTATGGTTGTTCCTTTATATAGACAATGATAGTTTGGTGATGTATATATGATTGTGGTACGAGATGAAAACCAGGATGGACCAAAGATAGACTTTACAAAACATGAGGTTCTTCAATTCATAATGGATCATGTGTTGCAAAATAGAAGGTGTTAATGAGGACCTCAACTAATGGAGATTAATACAAGTACTCATTAAGGGAGAGTGTTGGAATATGTAACTCCTAGTTGTCTTAATAATGTGTGAGGAAATTATGTTTGCTAATGCATTTTGGTCATTATTGGGTAGAGTTCATCTCTATGAGAAGAGTCTGTTCCTAGTATTTAGGATTTTTTTAAATAGTTGGTTTTGAGAGAGATTCTCTCCAACTAAGACTCATAGAATGGTGTGAGGTTGAGATATTTTCGCAACTGATAAATTGAGTGATCAAGGTAGTTTGTCTATCTTGATACAAACCGTGTTGCATTTCTATGTATCAGTACATTGATTCGATATAGTGCACTTTATGCATTGTTGGTGTGTAATACTCTCCACTCCCATTTTAATAAATTCGAGTTTCCATGCCTCAAAGGAAATATATTTTTTTCTAATTCTCCAAAAAAATCATTTTTTTACAATTGAGCAATAATAGTATTTTTTTTCCATAACTTATCATGAAGGATAGAATTAGTCGATCATAATATTAAATATTTTTTTATGTAGATCATTAGTGTCTCTAAGGCCATGTGATTAGGACATTCTTTACACATGGTCCATAGTAACTAAGCAATGAATACGATGCAAGTCCAATGATTAAAATTTTATTTCAATGAGTGATAGTGAACACAAAATCCATGTCAAACATGGTTTTAGTTGTAATTTATAATTTTTTATCAATGAATTTTTAGAGAGAAGATATTTCGTAAAAAGTTTTTTCTTGTGATTTGATTTTGAAGTTGTGTTAGGATCCTAACCTAACCCTTTAAGTAGATAGATAGTTTCTTATGTATGGAGGCCATCTCTAGTAAATAAGGTCTATGTAGTTGTGTGAAAAAAATAATGGTAAGAAATCTTACTACAAGGTTCTGCATATTAAAAAGTTATTTCTCTAGAATGTTCCTAGGAGGTACAAAGAACTATATAAAGAAGTAGAAACAATGTAGTAAAATGTCTTGTGAAATATATTATAATTGAAGCTCAGCTCAATTGAAGGTTTTCCCCTTGAAGAAACAAGTGAACATTGCTCTCATCAATAAAGGTAGAACATTTGTGGTATTTTAGTTCTTTATTTGGCTATTGTGGTTACAATTTGTCACGTTTTCAATGAATCTATGTAAAATATATCATTTCTCCTCTGCATCTTCCAAATTTTCTAATAAAGAACATGGCAATTGGTATCATATAACTTTCTTAAGTTGTATTTTAGAGCAATGTTTTTCAGGGTAGAGTTGTATTCTATCATTTATAAATAAAAATTATCTACCATTCAGTGGATAAATTTGTGGTAGGGGAAGAATACATGTAGGAAAAACAAGAGGTTTCACTTGGTTGGACACCCTTGTAACCCATGTTGGAACCCCTTTGAATAGTACCATATTAGACAACACCTATATATGAAATTTCACTTCCACGTATCCTAGGGTATATTGGAAGTCCCTTAGGTTACTTGAATCCAACTTTGGATAGGTTGATCGACCATCTTGTAGCTATAGTGGAACCTAGAAAAACAGTACTTGGGAATATTACTATCTAGTACCTGGGTAATCATATAGTACAACTAAGGGAACAATTGAGCCTCCTTAGTTAGTTCCTTGAGAAATTGGTCCAAGTATTATTATTGTACTATAGACATATATTAGAGAGTTATAACACCTCACACTCCCTTATCCTCAGGACCCTCAAAATCCTATTCCCTATTGCGATCCCATGAAATTCCTATAGAATTAGTTGTATTGTGAATTTATGCATTATGTCACTAGAAACCCTGCTTCCTATTACCAATCCATATAATTCCTACATAAACTACAATATTTCTAATTTAAGCATTATGTTAGTGCGATATTATTTTAGGTGGGAGTATAATTCTAGAGGAGTAAAAGAAAAAAAATGAGTTCTAACTGCACCCTTATTTAATACCTATCTCAATCGAATCTTGGTGTCGAGTTGATGATGGTGGTACCACTTTCCAATTAGCCTTTTTGGTGGCCCCATTCACCCCACTACTAGGAAGTTATCTCAATAGGACTAGAACAAAGTATTGATCACCTTGGTACCACTCTTTAGTAACCTCTTTCTTGTTGAGCCACGTCTTTATGGATACTAGAGGCAATGAGCTAGCCACCAGATTCTCCTCCTTGGAAACTCAATGTGATGAGTCGCAACAAAAAATAGATGGAAATCACTTCTCTATTGAGAAAAACTTTACTTCCATAAATGTTAATCTCTCCAAACTGGACTCAATCCTAAACTAGTTATCCCAATTCATGGCGATGTACAATATATCCATGGGTTATTAATTTTAGGACCATTTGTCCCAAAAGGAAGAAGTTGAATCATCTAACTCCATGGAGTGTAATACCCCCAAGTATTAATTGGATATATGTATGTATACAAATTCATATAGGTTGGTGAGACAAGATGGTTTTAGGCCAGAGTGCTTTGTTGTATGAAAGTTAGGTCAAGGTTCCTATGTGATATTAGTTCGGTGAGATTGTATGTTTTGGTCAGTGACACAAGTCGTGTAAACTGTAATATTACTATGTATATTAATAAAATACATCATTATTTTCGACTTGGGACAAACAAGTACAGGGGGCTATGACTCCATGAGAGGGAAAGGGAGCTAAGGGATTCATAGAAGGGCTTAAGATAGGGGGGATAACCTAAGGAATTAATAATCAACAACAAATAAACTCAAAATAATATGAAGCATGGGAGTTAGGGAGTTTATAGTTAAGAAATCCCTTAATGGAAATATGGTTCCTTTATGTAACAATTAGGTATAAATCCCTTAGTGGAAATCCCTTAGTTTATAGTAAAATTAGGTCCCTTTATGTACCCTTAGTGGAAATCCCTTAGTTTATAGTAAAATTAGGTCCCTTTATGTACCCTTAGTGGAAATCCCTTAGTTTATAGTAAAATTAGGTCCTTTTATGTAACTTTAGGTGACCATAAAATATTTCACAGCTATGTATTTAGTTCAACTATATCCACAACTATCTAACAATTTGTCCTTAAATCTCTCAAGTGATCTAAATATATAATATAGCATTTGCACAGTTCATATGTTATATAATATAACATTATCATAAATATTACATTTTCTCCACCTCATCTTAATTTATATTAGGAATACAAACAACCATCAAACCCATCCCATGTAACATGAAAATAAAGGAATTAGTATGAAAACTCAATGACATTTAAACAATGATAACGGGAAGTTTAAATCAATGGCCTATAATCTATGTTCATGCAAGACCTTCACCTCGTTGTGATTAAAACATCCAGTTGTGTGAGGTTATGAAGATTAAACTCTTTGTTTTGGGGATTCTAATGCATTACATTATATGTGGTATTTGTGGATCCAACCATAGGAAACTTTTAAGGAATCTTAAAGAAATGTTCTAATACGTTTTTTTAGTGGATCTAACCATAGGGAACTTTTAATGAATCCACTTGCTTGTTGTTTTTTTGAATTGATTTCCCTTGGAGAACCCAACTTTTGATTTCAATGACTTCTTTGTGTGGTTTTTTTTTATTATTATGAAAAGATTGTGGTTTTATTTTTTGTCCCTTATCCATTTAGTCATCAGTCTTTGCCTGAGTATTCGGCCAAGAGTCGAATCAACGGTCGTCAATTCGGTGTTTAAAGACTTATAGATTCAAATGCCCTGTTTTTTTGTGCATGGATGATGAGTGAAGGATAAGAATTCACCCTATTGTTTATTCCTTACTTATCTTTTAGTTGGTTTATTCATGGTTGAATGTTTAGTCTTTGCGTCTTCTTCTTCGATGTGCATTGTGAATGATAAACCTTTGAGTTGAATGATAGTCCCTTAGTGAATCCAACTTCTGATTTCAATGACTTCTATGTGTGGGTTTTATTGATTATTATGAAAAGATTGTGATTTTATCTTCTGTCACTTATCCATTTAGTCATCAGTTTGTGCCTGAGTAGTTAGCCAAGAGCCGAATCGACAGTCGCCACTTCGGTGTTTAAAGACCTATAGATTCAAATGCCCTGCTTTTCTGTGCATGTATGATGAGTGAAGGATAAGAATTTGAAATGTTTTCTATGGACCCCTTACTTATCTTTGAGTTGATTGATTCATGGTTGAATGTATAGTCTTTGCATCTTCTTCTTTGATGTGCATTGTGAATGATAAACCTCTGAGTTGAATGACAGTCCCTTGGTGAACCCAACTTTTGATTTCAATGACTTCTATGTGTGGTTTTTACTGATATTATGAAAATATTGTGGTTTTATCTTCCGTCACTTATCCAATTAGTCATCAGTTCATGCCTGAGCAGTCGGCTAGGAGTCAAATCGATGGTCGTTACTTCGGTGTTTAAAGACCTATAGATTCAAATGCCCTTCTTTTCTCTGCATGGATGATGAGTGAATGATAAGAATGTTTCATGTTGTCTATGTACTCCTTACTTATCTTTGAGTTGATTGATTCATGGCTGAATGTCTAGTCTTTGCATCTTCTTCTTTGATGTGCATTGTGAATGATAAAACTTTGAGTTGAATGACAGTCCCTTGGTGAACCCAACTTATGATTTCAATGACTTCTATATGTGGGTTTTATTGATTATTATGAAAAGATTGTGGTCTTATCTTCTGTCACGTATCCATTTAGTCATCAGTCTGTGCCTGAGCAGTTGGCCAGGAGTCGAATCAACAGTCGTCACTTTGGTGTTTAAATACCTATAGATCCAAATGCCCTGATTTTTTGTGCATGGATAGTGAGTGAAGGGTAAGAATTTTCCATGATGTCTATGGACCCCTTACTTATCTTTGAGTTGATTGATTGATTAAAACTTCGATTTATCTCTGTGTTTTTAATTGCTTGAACTTTGATACATCTCTACTTTTTTATTGATAAACTCCGCGTTGTGGATAGATATCGAGGAGAGATGTCGACACGGGATTCTCCAAACATTTCTTGAAAATGGTATAGGTTTTCCCAAGAAAGAAGAACGATAACTCCTTCTTCGACTGAGACTCCGAGTGAGCAACAACAATCTCGTTAGAGGAGATTTTCAAATGAGTCTGTGAATAGATCAACTAAAGAACCTTCTCAAGCTAGTGTTATGGATGTATCTTTCTTAGATAGGTTGTGCATCGATAATCCTACACCTGAGAATGTAGGGAATACCTCTAGACAAGATAATATTTATGGTAATTTTTTTTGATTTTGTTTATTTTTGTGGTATTTTTTTGTATTTAAATTTATGTGAGTTTAAATCTTGAAGTTACTTTCAAATGTGTGTAGACAATCAATTTATAGCAAGGGACGACAATAAAAGAGAGAGTGGTTGTCACTAAGATTCAAATGTCGATGCAGAGGGTGAAGGTGGATTTAGGAGACCGCGTTATCAAGAAACAAAAGATTAGATGCCTATGTCCACTTATCCTTCAGATGTTGGTAATGAACTTCCCTGTGAAGAGAAAACTGAAGCAATGATGCTTGAACGATGCCCAGGTGTTAAAAAAATGTTGAAAAATTATTTGGTGGTCTTAGAACTCCTTCAGGAGAGAAAACAAAGATTGCAAATTGTTTTGCATTCATTGGAAAACTTTATGGATGCATATCAGAAGATGAGGCCAACCACTGACAATTTTGTCGATCTAATGAGGTGGTAGAAGTTAGAGGTGATGAGTCCTAATAAATGGGAGGCAGTAAAAAATAAAGTTTCAAAAGAAGACATCATTTCTATGTTCAATTTCAAAGAGAGTCCAAAGAAGAAGATGTTGAAGGTGCAATATTTTAAGCACCCCGACTTTGCAGAACATCTATATAACAGATGTTTGGTGACATATAGGAAATTGTCATGGAACGATGAGGTTCCACACTATTTTGGAAGACATTTTTTTGCAGAGTTTTTCTTGCACATGCACCCTGATTATACTAGTCTACCATCCAAATATTATGGGATTGGTAAAGACATACATATGATCGCAAATGGGCATATCGAAGTGCAACTTTGCCGAGACCTCCACAACTTTTAGTACCTCGCCCAACATGGGCATTTGCTTCACTTTCAGAGTTGCAGGCTACATCAGAAGTTGGAAAAGAGGCCAATAATGAAATTGAGAAAAATTTGGAAGCTATCTTTTATGGTTTTGATGTTGGCATGAAGCGTCAGCGAGCGGAAGCCAATTCTTGGGCCACATTTGTTGATAAAACAGATGTGGAGTTATATACAATGTCAGCGACAGATATTTTGGAATATGCAAAATTTTGTCGAGATGGTTGGAAGAAGGTAATTCAGAATGATGACCCGAACCGCAAATTGGTATGTGTTCTATTTAGGAAAATTTTGATGCATTTTATGATAGTTTACTTCTAGTTCTAGGTTTATATATCATTGTCTTTATAGAAATAATTGATTTCTTCTTACCATTAATTTCAGTTTGAAGATATGTTAAATGAATCTCCAATAGGTAGGGTACTTGATTCGACAAGTTTAAATTTGGATGGGTTGAATCAGGTATGTGTTTTCTAATAGTCATTCAATCTCCACTCTTTTGAATAAGAGATCAACAATATTTATAATTTTGTATAATTGTGAACACATTGAATCCTAGATTTAGTTCTTAGTTGTAGTGTTCACAGATCCCTATTACATTTCCTACTACTTGGGCAAGCTTGTCTCAATTCTGATTGAGAAAGTTTGAAGAGAGTGGGAGTTCACAGGTATCATTTAATGTCTTAAAATCATTTAAATTTAATTTGTTATAATTATTTAAATATAATTTTTCAAAATTTCAAATTTGAAATGTGTTATATAGGCTAATGTGGAGAAGAGAGTACATGAGAGTGTGCTCGGGAGGGATATTGGGATTGAGAAAGCACCTAGATTAGGGAAGGATGTGTCTTTTCAGGATGATTCATAAATGTATGTTCTTGACTTTTATCAAATTTTTAGTTTCGCCTTTCCTATTCAATACTTTGATCAATTATTTTGAAATATATAGAATCCCTAGATACGTTTATCATTGTCTTAAATGGTATACATTCAAACTTATTTAAGGTTAGATCATGATGAAGACCTAATTTTGACCTTGAACATATTTGAATATTTTATAACAGACTCTATCCCATATCAGAAAAGAGAAAGTTTATAAATTTTCCACGATTGCATTCCTTGTTTTCTTGTCCAAGAATGACATAATATGGACAAATTTGTGTTTTTTACATACAATGAAGTGAATTCTTTTTTGCTAAGGTATTGTCAAACTCTTAACTAAATTGGTTACTAATCACAAAAATTAACATTCAATTAGATTTACAAATAAATTCACACATATTGTATATGTGAGCTAGCTCACATAATTTCAAAGAACATTTCATTATATCTAATATGAATACATCCCATTTAAATGGTTTTTGAATAATGACTTAATATATATGTGCAGATTTTTGTTTTCTTCATGTACATGCAAGATTATAATAGAACATCTATTCCACTGAAGAAAGAGGAGATAAGTATTTTCCGAAAGAATGGTTTTTAAAATCGAGATTTGTGAAAATTTTTAGATAATAAGTAGTTTTTTGGAAGAATGACTTAATATGGAGATTTATGAGTCCTTTAGTTTGAAAGGGCATCATGGAATTTGATTATATGACCACTGCAGAAGAAGAAGAGAGAAGCATTTAACTGTTGAGGAGATTAATATTTTATTGTTGTGTAAATATGATCAAATAACATCACATGGGATAAGAATTTCTGAAGGATTTGAGACTATCCACAAGGAGAATTTCACCTAAAGGATTTTGGACTTTATCCACAAGGAGATAACTATTTCTTTGGAAGAATGACTTAATATGGAGATTTGTGAATTTTCTTCATACATAGTTCTATATTTATTTTAAGATTATTATCTAATTCTAACTCACAATTTGTTTTACCAAGAACACAATAACATCACCTGAGATGAGAATTTCACCTGAAGGATTTGGGACCTTATCCACAAGGAGAATTTCACCTAAAGGATTTGAGACTTTATCCACAAGGAGATAAGTATTTCTTTGGAAGAATGATTTAATATGGAGAGTTGTGAAGTTTCTTCCTACACAATTCTATATTTATTTTCAGATTATTATCTAACTCTAATTCAAATTTCTTTTTACCAAGAACATAATTTTTCTCTTTAATTTTTTTTAAGATTTTAGATAATATTTACAAATTGTTTAAATCATGTACTCTTAATTGAAGAGTAACTAGATCTTAAATTTGTTTGACTGTGGTTGGTTATATTATTATTTCATATTGTTTATTTAATATTTAGTCACAATATATATGCTAATATGTGTTATTTGTTTTATTTTTTATTTTTAAAGATGTCTAAATTATATTTGGAGGAAAATATGTTTACAATATATTTTGTGGGAAAGAGTATGTTGGAGGATGACACTTAACTCTTTTGGTATGTATGTCAATTTTGTTTTAATTACAATTTTTGAATTCTGTATTATTTCGCATGTTTGAATTGTAAATTTTTAATTTTTGAATTCTGTTTTTTTTTCAAGTTTGAATTTCATGTATGAAGTGATCTATCTTAAAGCGATGGCCTAGAGTCCAGAATTTTGGAGTTAAATGTCTTAGTTTTTGTTATCATCCTAAATTGGATGTGAAACTTATGTATTTTACAGTGTAACTATTCAGAC
>JZKD02S0057628.1:265162-293188 GCA_000966675.3 Picea glauca | reverse complement strand
GTTTTGTATATTATCATTTTTACAATGCATTAAATTAAGCATCAAACTCTTAAATACTTTTTTTCTATGTGCTAATTTAAATGTTTCATTTTATGTTCACTGTGTATTGTTAAAAATATGATTCTATTGCCAGAAAGTGGCAAAGTTAACTAGTAATGAACTAATATTTTGTGTATTCTCCTTTTTACAAAGCATTAAATTAAGCATCAAACTCTTAAATACTTTTCTGATATGTATTAATTAAAATGTTTCATTTTATGTTCATTGTGTACTATCAAAAAAATGATTTTATTGTCAAAAAGTGGCAACGTTAACTAGTAATTAACTAATGTTGTGTATATATTCTCCTTTTTACAATGCATTAAATTAAACATCAAACTCTTAAATACTTTTCTGTTATGTATTAATTTAAATGTTTCATTTTATGTTCACTGTGTACTGTCAAAAAAATGATTCTATTGTCAAAAAGTGGCAAAGTTAACTAGTAATTAACTAATGTTGTGTATATATTCTCCTTTTTACAATGCATTAAATTAAATATCAAACTCTTAAATACTTTTCTTCATTTAAATGTTTCATTTTATGTTCACTGTGGATTGTCAAAAATATGATTCTATTGACATATCATCAAATAATTTTCGCAGAATAATTTTAGCAAGTTCTAGTTACTAATGAAAAACAAATTCTATTTTTTTTAACAGATTAGCAGATTTTAGCAGATTCTATTTTATTTTTTTCTAGTTACTAATGATTCTGTTGGTTACATAGATGCACTTAACCAATAAAAAAATTTAAAGGAAAAACTATTTAGAAAAGAAATGCACATGAGATCTGCTAAATAAATTGGTTTACATAGATGCACTTAACTAATAAAAAAAATAAATGAAAGATAGGCATATGAGATCATAAATGCAAACTCATAGAATGTGTTGTTTAAATATATTTAAGAATATGCAAACTCGATAGATGGACAAGAAAAAAGTGAATTGTCAAACATACAAGATTGTATCATTGCATATCTATTTAAGAATATATGATAGTAGACAACATGTTAAACCATACAAAACTTATTTGAGAATATATTATTGTAGTAGAAAACATTTTAAACCATGCAAAGCCTATGCTGGTATGAACTGCATTAAAAGGAAAAAAGAATCATGATCTACCAATTTACTTTCAAAAAACTTGTATTTGATTTTGGAAGAAGGTAACCAATGTGGAATTCAAGGGAGGAGGTATGCATTCAAACATTGTATTTTAGACATGCCAAGAAACAACACATACCCCTTGTACAACTCAGATAACATGTATGAAAGAAAATTACATTAGGAAAATGATTTGCAGGTTATGGTTTAGTACTATTCTCATAAACCCATATTTTTGTAAGGGTCTTCACTTGACTTTAGGCAAGGTTGTATTAATTTCCTTAACTTTGTTAGAGAAGCGATCTATTGATTACAATTTAATTCACTTGACTTTAAACAAGGTTGTATTAATTTTCTTAACTTTGTTAGAGAAGATATCTATTAATTACAATTTAATTATAATGATTAACACTTCTAAATAAGTTTACATGAAAATCAATTTAATTATTAAAATGAAGATTCTAAATAATTTCAAATTTTAAATGTATTTATCAACTTAATAATTAGAATGAAGATATTAGTATATATATGATATTATTAGTAAAGTTTATTACAACGAGTAGAAGAAATGTTTAAATTGTTTTTAGTTGTTAGTTCATATTAATTTAAAAAATGAAAAAACAAATACCACTTAAAGAAGTCAATGCTCTCAAATCAAGGATAAAAGAGATGTTCAACTCTTCTTTGATTGGTGCAATAGTAATACAAATAAAATTTTCAAGATAGAAGAGATGTCCAAATTAATTATAGGTAACATTTATACAATAAAATCTTGAAATATAAGTGATGTTCAACTCTTTTTTGGTTTGTGTGTTAATGATAAAATAAAATGCTCAAAATGATGTGACAATAAAATAAAACCTTAAAATGGAAGAGATTATCAACTCTTATTTAATTTTATCATGTAGTCATTAAAAAAATGCTAAAGTTATAAGAGATATTCACCTAAAGGTTCATATACCCTTGAACCTACTGCAATATTATTAAAATAAAATGAAAAAAAATACTATTGAAAAAAGTAAGTGTCAATGAAAATGGTGTTTAACAATTTTTTAGTTCAAAATAAAATGCTCACACAAGAGGTATATAACTCAATTTTGATTGGTGTAATGGTTGAAAAACACAGATAAAATATGGTTGAACCATATTTTATCTGTATTTTTTAATAATGATCTTGAGTTTTTTATACATACCCTTTTTATAAATATCCTATTTGGAAATATGTTTGAAGATAGTCAAAACAAGTCAGCAGAATCTTGAATGTACTTTCAATGAAAAATAAAAAAGTATGGAATGTACATGTGCCACTTGTTTAAAACACCATAATGGTATTCCATCTTCAATTATTTGTTCATGATCGACTTTGAACATTTTCCATTTTCTATTTTTTTATTTTTTATTATTGAACTTCTATTAACTTTATGTGTGTTGCACATACTAAATGACTATATTGACAACTTGTGATATTTGACTAGTAGTCTTAAAAGTGAACATGAGTATCGGTTTAATGAGTTTATTGAAAAAACTATCCTTTCAATACAATGGATCATCTTTCATATATAAAATCGTTATCATCAAAATCTTCTAATAGCCTCATCTTTTGTTCTATGCATCACATCAAATAATATTTCACGTTTTCTGTGTTGTCTATAGGTGCAACCATGGAAAAAACATATCATGCAAATAATTGGATATATTGGACAACAAATAATTCGTGTTAGATTATCACACAAGTACATCTACAAGTTATTTGAAAAAAATTGAACATAAAAATTACCTTCTCTAACAAGATCATAAACTCTATCGCCATCAATTGACACTATAGTTTCATTTGATTCCATCTCCTCTGAGCTTGCAAGTGGCATTTTCCCTTTTACATTAAGTTCAATATGTCTCCAAGCTTTAACATATCTTGCATTTTCTTTCTCGCAAATATCTATGGATTATGTGTCCTCTATGCAAACTGAATAAAAACAAGAGTCATTTCTTCTATCAAATGCAAATCCGTTTTGAAAACATTTTGTTTTAAATGAATGTATTTTTCGTGTCTCAGGTATGGTACTGGCGTTATATGGGATTGATCTATTTACACCTTCGATTCCAACATACCAAAAAAACCTACACAAGAAAAGAACTTGTTAACTTGAAATCTCTCAGGAAAATGATTGAAGATTGAATATAAATTTGAGCACGTTCAAATTTATATATTCTGTTTACATACATGTAACATTTATATATAGACACACCTACGCACATCCCTTGACAGATTATATTCATGGCTTAAATCCATTTTGCACCATTAAACAACTTGTTCAGCGGATTCAAATCGATTGGCATGAGGGTTCAACTGATACCTTCAAAGTGCTTGTTTTATGCATGCCCTTGCACTGTCATGCTCTCCTTTTCCATGACCAGTCACAAATTTTTTTGAACAATGTGTAATGTTTAATTTTTTATGAAGATGACATAACCAATAGAATGATCGTGAAGATTTGAACTGACCTGCACACCCATATGACCATATCCAATGTCGATCGAATCTGATTTCACATTCTTTCAATGAATCGTAAAATTTATCAAAACAATGTTGTCCATAATGTGTGTTGTATGCTTGATCATCACTTATATAAAAATGATATTATTTAATAATATGTCGATTATCGTTGGTTCTTTCTATGTTATCAAGACTCTGTTGAGCATGTCTATATAGAATGTGGACAAATATCGTGACTTGATCATAATGATAATATTCTCTCTGTATTTTTTTTTGTGCAGCGAATGTGTAATTCTCTGCAAAATCAACTACAGACAAAATTGTCCCTGGTGGAAACACTTCACGGGATTGTTTGAATTGTAGATCTTTCCATCGAGCTCTATGTGAATGCTTGGCATATTTATAGATTTCTTTCTCAAACTTCTTCAAAAAATCTATCACACGAATTTTATCTGCCTTCAAATCAATTCTTTTGGAAATAACATTTGAAGAATGTGGAGTTGTGCTTTTCATATATGCATATCTCTTTTAATTGACTCTTATATTAGAAAATGATTGATCATTCATATCAATATGATATTTTGAATGAAACAAACTTAGATTTCCACAACGATCACATTTCTTTCCACCAACACATTTTTTTTTGTAAAATAAATCATCATCTTCTCTTTCACATAGAATTTCAGATATAAAAACACGGAATGTGGAAGGAGGAGGTGAACCTGGCCATAAATTTTTACCAAAATCCAAAAAAGTGTCGTAATACAACTCAAATTCCACATGATAACGACAACAACAAGTGTCATGAACAGTGATGGGTCGAACAAACCATGGTTTTTGTTGCACAAATGTATTAATGAAAATTTTAACTTCTTTGTGCTCTTCTTTGAACTTATTGAACAACTATATTTGTGTCATTGACAATATATGTTTTGGATGTTCTGCATATTTTTTTCATGTTATTCTTCATCGCAACACATTCCTTGTATGTGGTGAAACATGAGATTCTTCCAACTAACAATTACGAGCCAATTCTTTAACATTTTATGCAAGTCTTTCTTTGTAGTGTTGTCTATAAATCACTATCCAACAAGCCATTTCATCATTTACATTTATTTGCAATTGAAATTTTCTATGCTTGTGCAATGTTTTTCCTGACGTTCCCATCGTTTTTGTCATATGTCGTGTCAAACAATCTTTTATATTGCTAGATGAAACAACTGTTGTTTGTATCGCTCTACGTGCAACGCTGACATCTTCTTTTTGATATTTTTCAAAAAAAAAAAATACACTAGCTATATTGTTAAAGACATTTTGTTTCACCTCTGTATCATTTGTCAACTTTTGAATACCCAATAATGATGTAGCTTCTTTTAACTTTCTTGACTTTATTAGACAAAGTAAAAATTGAGCTTGTATTGTTACTGATTCATCTTTGAAAAATGTATTATACATATTCTTAGTTCGATATTGTATACAATTCTTAGCTTTTTTCTTCCCAAATTTTTCAGTATCAACATTTTCTAATATTTCATCATCAATGTTGATAGATTCTCCTGGATATTTCAATTTAAAGTTTATATTAAAAAAAATAACCGGAACACAAATTCACTAAATTATATATACTTGACTGTTCATCTTGTATTATCTAAATTTATGTACATACCTATAGGTGATTGGTCTTCTGCTTCAATTTCGGTTTCAACGTATTTTGCTTCAATTTCGGTTTCAACACCTTCTGCTCCAATTTCGGTTTCAATGTTTTCTTTGACATTATGAGACAAATCTATTTATGTTTTCTGAAAAATATCAAATTGTAATTACAATCAATTATATTATTTACAATATTTTAAATTTGAATTCTATATTTTGAATTCTGTACTTTTTGAATACACTCTGAATGTGTCATGTGCTCGATCATCATATGTGCATGCATACCTGGTTGAACTTCTTCTTCTCGAAAATCTCTATTGACATTATCATCGTTTCTTTCTTTAATATTTGCACGTTCTTGTTTCTTTCTCCAATAAAGCTCTTTCCTTTGTTCGATTTGACGAGTATCATCTCGAGTGCAATCAAATTTTCTCTTGCACAAACTTTTGTTTCCCATGACTTTTATAGTTATCTGTAAAATATATGTTCAACAAAGACTTCACCTTGAAAAAATGTTCAACATTTATCTTTCAACATATAAATTGTTATTTCAATAAAAACTTGAACAAACATCAATTACCTTATTCAACAAAAACCAAAAAGATGATTCAAAACTTTGTTTAGGTGCTCTAGAAAACCATCATGTATCGATATTGATACTCTGATTAATCCTATGGAACAAAGGGAAGACATAAAGAAAGAAAAGAATATAACTGCAATCAGTAATAGAAATGCTTTAAAATCCGTATCCCCAAGCTCATATTTGTCTATCCATCCGATGAATTGTGTTAAATGTGTTCAGCCGAAATCCTATTTATACAATTTCATGCGAAATGAAAGGATACAACGTGTCTTTTCATTTTTTCCGACCGATGGAATGCGCTCAACAACCTTTCGGTCGAAAGAAGGTTTTTTTGGCCGAAAACCTTGGAAACCGTTTTGTTTTGACGGTTTTCGTTAGATTTTCGTCTTTCGATCAAATGATTATTTCGGCCGAAAACATGAAACTAGGACTGAAAACAAAAACTAGAGAATTTGCCCAAGCTTACCTAAACTTTGGAGGTTGCAGACTCCTACAAATACTGAGAATTTGGTTTCGAAAATGACATCAACATTTCCAAAATTGAATCTACTTTCAATTCCTATAATTTATTTTCATTTTCTTTATTTTTATCTAATTTTATTTAATTTAAAAACAAAAACGCTACATAATATTTTCAGTAGACATTATGATTCGGTGAAATTAAATATCGGTATCTCTAAAAATATACAGTTAAAAAATTAGAAAAAAATATATTCATAATCTTCAACTATTCTTTTCAAAAGGGTATATTTAGATTTTAGTTTTAAGTAAAAATTAAGATAGATACAAGGTGTAGAAAAACATGTGTTTAAAATCTGCAACGTTTTCAGCTTGGTCAACTTAAAAAAATTCTAGAAATTATAATATTCATCTGTTAGATTCAAAATTAGAGTCATAATAAAATAGAGTCTCTATAGATTATTGCAGTATATTTCATTTCTTAAAAACATAAGTTTAATAATAGATACATTGTCGTAGGAAAAAGTAACGCATTATCATTCCTTTCATGTTTAAGAAACATATTGTTAAACAATTATCAAATTGACATATCAAATCGTGATAAAATAAAATTGAAAAATAGTCATTGGAAAGCTAACAAAATTCTTCACAAGTTTTGTTTTTACTGTAAAGAAAAATTCTAAATAAAAAAAATACTTTTGTATGTTGGAAGTTTAAGAACCAATTTTTTTTCTCATGCAAAAGTGTAACCCATCTTCATGATTAATGCTTAATATGAATATGGATCTAATGGTTCCACGCACATGTTGAATGGTTAAGTAAGATGAATCTATCATATTTATTACGTTGTTATGATTTCACGCAAAAGATATATTACATGTTGAATGAATGTTAGGATGGTCTCCATTATCTTCATGACTGTGTAAGCTTGGTTCTTGCAGTCCCCATAGGTACCTCAGGTGAGAATTCCCCTGCTTGTGGGTGATGTCAAAAGGGCCAATATCTTGGGATTTGTTGGTGAATTAATGTTGAAACCTGGGTTTTCCCACTGTGTGCAAACAAATACTCTCAATATTGAAACACTAATTGCTACGGCTGTAAGTCGACATACTCAAATTGAGGCACCTAGATTGGATATTCAAGACAATATATTTTTCATGATCAATAACATTTCCGCAACAAACTTGGAAGCTAAATTGAAAGAGTTTTTAGATGTTTTGCATGAGTCATACTATCCATGGTTTGCTCAGTATATGGTGATGAAAAGGGTTTTAATTGAAAGCTCTCGCAAATTCGGTCTTTGTTGGCGAGGATAGTCTAAGGAGCTTATTGCCTACTCTATTTTCATGAGGACATGAAAAAACAAAGGCATGGGGGAGATTTTGGTTCATGGTTTTGACACTTTTTCTACTTATTAGTTACCTTTTTTTACCACCTTTACCTCACCTACTAGGTTATTACCCTTCTTGCCATGTTTTCATGTATAATTAAATCCAAACACCCTTAACATGCTATAAGAGGTCAATATTGTATATTCTTGTTGATTTCCTATGTCTTTGATCAATTAGATTGAATGTATAGAAAATGTTTTCTAATGATGATTTTCTCAGCTCATTTCCGGTACCCACAGTTCATTATGGTACTGACAGTGCATTCTGGGACCCACTGTTGTTTTTTAGCATACCTCTCAGATTCCAATTACAAATCATCCACATGGGTTTTGTCACTAGGACCCTCGACATAGTTTATCACACGCACATCCAACATGACATCCTCAAGTTGTGGTCAAACGTTTTCAATAAAAAACATGCCAAATTTGTAGCAATGATCTTCCCGCGCGATTTATGAGATGATGAAGATGAATCTAGAAAATCTAAAACATGGATTTTGTGAAGAACATCCTAATTTAAGTACGACATGAATGGATTTACCAAAAATTGAAATATGGAAGAGATAAGGGTGATTATCTAATCTAGGTTTGCCCAGATTTTTTGTTGTGGTTGATTTTCCCAAATTGCTTAAAACTCATATTTGATTTGATTTGTTAGTTCTGGGTTTGGGGGATTGGAACTTATCCTCCCCATTGAATCCTATGTATAAATAAATGGCCATAGAAAAACAAGGGGAGATTGTAACCTAATATCTATTATTATATGTTGAGTGAATGTTTAATATTTACATCTACACTTGGAGCAATGTTGTAGTTCGATATGAACTCAATTAATACCAAATTGACTTTCTCAATTGGTGTGTTCTTCGCAATTGTATAATATTGTGTTATATTTAACTCTCAGTCTAGTTGGGAGGTCCCACCAACCTAGATTGTGCAGCTATTATGTACAATATCTGGGTAAATGTGTGTATAACATTTCATTTCTGCAATTACTCTATTTTAAGACTGCAACTTCATTCTTAGACAAAAGAGCTTTATTATCTTAGCTTATGATTCATTAATTTAGAGTTTTCTTAGTTAATTGCAGTCTTTACTTATTTATGATTAACTCAATTCTTTGGATGATTAACCATTAGTTAAATAATGATTTCAAATTGAAGAGCTCAAGCTTAGGTTAATGGTGTGGTGTGATTAAGAACAACAATGTCATTTGTATTTACATTTTGTAAGTATAGTTACATTTGTTTGATTAGGTACAATTCCTCAGTTATTAAATGTATCCTCATCTTTGATTACATGAACACTTAAATTTGTTAAGTGAAATACTGTATCATAAACCTCTCCACGAGATTTAGATCAAAGAACTAGTCACTAGCTTTTTAGCATGATTTGCTTAGTAGTATTTCAATTTCTTTACACGCAGATGGTTTAAATATTCATTGACTAGTGTTGAAGACACAAATATATCATAGTCATATTTATGCATAGATAAGTAATCTGGACATAATATGCAGACCCAATGAACTCTTTCCATGATTGGTATCAGTCCCGTCAACATAAGTGAGATTGTCTCAGATTTCCTTCTTGCATTAGTTTCTTTATTCTTTGATGTTTGGTAATATTTTAGAGTGACTCTTTTACATTATGAATAGAAAGGATATCTTAGACGTTATTCCTTTACCTGCACATACTATGTTTTTGGCTCACAAGTTTATGAACCGGATTGACAAGTAAATGTAATAGGGCTTATTAAGTGACAAATAGTCTAACTAACAAGAGGCTTTGTGCGTGACTCCTATCCTAACACTACCAAACTTCACCAAGATTTTTGTGATGGAATGTGATGCTTCTAGTAAAGGAATTTGGCTCGTCTTCTTGCAAGATGGTAGACCTTTGGCTTTCACTAGAAAACAACTTTTAAAGCGACATTTGGTCCAATCAACCTATGAAAAGGAAATTTTGGCTATTATACATTCAATGGATCTCTAACATCCTTATCTATTTGGGAAATGCTTCCAAATTAAAATTGATCATCATAGCCTCAAGTATTTTTTGAAACAAAGAGTTTCATCCTCGGAGCAACAAAAACGGGTGACTAAGCTATTTGGATATGATTATGAGATCATTTACAATAAGGGAAAAAGAAATGCGGTTTCGGATGCTCTTTCAAGGAAATATGAAGAATATGGTTCCCTCTTTTACCTCTCTTTCATTGTTGCAGATTGACTCCAAGCCATTCGCTAGGAATGGTTCCAATACCCCAAAATTTGTAATATGATCCAACAGTTGAAACAAGATTCTCAAGTTTCTTTAAGATACTCTTGGCACAATGAAGAGCTTCACTATAAAGGTCACATGTATTTAAGAAAAAAGTTGAACCTTAAATCCGTTGTGCTATCTGACCTTTATGCTTCACCTACAATTAGGAATTTAGGATTTACCAAAACCTATGAAAGGGTCAAACATTTTTTTTTTCTGGGAAGGTATGAAATAGGACATCTGGACCTTTGTGGTTGAATGTGATACCTGTCAGCGCAATAAGGGAGAAAGAATCAAAGCTTTGAGCACACTCCAATCACTCTCGATTCCACCTACTATTTGGAAGGTTATTTCAATGGAATTCATTGTTGGCTTACCTAAATCGAGAAATAAGATAGTCATCATGATTGTAGTAGGTATTCTTTTCAAATATGCTCATTTATGTGCTCTTCAACACCCATTCACTACATCCACATTGGCTCAAATATTTAGGGATAATATCTTCAAAGTCCATGGCATTTCTCATTCTATTGTCTTCGACCGTAATCCAACTTACACCAACAATTTTTGGCAAGAATTGTCCAGGCTACAAGGAACCCAATTGCATCTCAGTACCACCTATCATGCCCATACTAATGGAAAAAATGAAGTAGTCAAGAAGTGGAAACATATTTGTGATGTTTTGCATTCAACCGAAAAACTCAATGGGATTGGTGGTTACCCCTAGTTGAGTGGTGGTACAACAAATCGTCCCATGCTTCCACTCGTATGACTCCCTTTGAAGGGGTCTATAGGAAAAATCCACCATCATTTATCTCATACATGCTAGGTGTTTCCAAGGTTTAGGAGTTCGAGAGCACTCTTATAGTTTGTGTGGCCATTATTGGTACCCTCAAAGAAAACTTGTCCATGGCACAAAATCACATGAAGAAACAAGCATATCACGACAACTTAGAACATCAATTTGTTGAACGGGACCATGTGTTTCTTAATCTACAACTGATCTAGATTGGATCATTATATTATTTTTCATCTATCTCGATGCTTTCTGAGTGGAAAAAATTGGAGGAATAAACTTGCAGGCTCATTTTAGTGGCAAGTCCTGGTTTGGAAAATTGGGGTCTAGAGCCATTTTGAGTCATTAAATGACATTTTTTGGGGTTTTATTTTCTGGAAGTTGTGCACACCTCCTTGACGATATTATACACTTCGAGACATTTCCAACAATGTAGACCATGCATGCCTCAAATTCTGTATGAAAAATTTATGCCTCTGGCAAGTTAACCTACCGTGTTGACCACCATGGTATGAGAGGATGCCACATCCTCCCCCATTACTCATGCATATGGGGATAGCCATGTGAGGAATTTCAAAACTGTTCTAGAAGGTTGAAAAACCTACCAAAATTGAGTTTGAGGAATTCAAAAACATACCCCTTGATGGCTATTAGGATATGTTAAATACAAGGCCACTAGGAGGAGAAGGGGTTCCATTTGATGTTATTGTATTCTTTTCCATAGTAGAGCATAACAACTGGAAGTAGGAAGTTAGAGAGAATAATTGAGGGGGTTAATGTTCTATAGTATTCTAACATGGCACAGGTCTCAGGTAACTCCATAGAGAGTGTCTTCTCCTTTGTACTTGCATTATTTCCATACCAGAGAAAAGAGAGCAGAACAACCTCACCTTCTAGATTAGTTTTCTCCCGTAAGGTTATCCTAGAGAAAATATTTGTGTTATCTTGTGGATGGTGTGTGATTGTACTTTACTGTTCTCTATTTTTTGCATTTTATCTATTTCATGCATAAGCAGAAAATCAGTAACTAACTATTATGGAATATAAAGGAATTTAACCTTCATAGTGTAGATTTCAGTTTTGTTTATCAGAT
Organism: Picea glauca; assembly: GCA_000966675.3. Classification (NCBI taxonomy): domain Eukaryota; kingdom Viridiplantae; phylum Streptophyta; class Pinopsida; order Pinales; family Pinaceae; genus Picea; species Picea glauca. The sequence goes on along the minus strand of JZKD02S0057628.1, from coordinate 281,313 downwards.
TTGTTGTGACAAACTATTCCAGTGGAATATCCACGATAGTTTACAGATCAACAACCTTATAAGAAAAATTCACTCAAAGTTGAACATTGTCAGAAACACATCCCCAAGTTTTATGGTCCTTATACAATTCTCAAGTGAGTGGGGCCCATGGCCTATCGGTTATCTTTTCCAAGTCACTCTAAGATCCATCCTGTTTTTCATGTATCATGCTTAAAGAAAGTGATTGGAAATAAGTGTTGGACTCAAATTGATCTCTCTGAGTTGGATGAAGAAGGATTCATTTGGTTATAGCCACAAGCAGTCTTGAACTAGCACGATCATCATCTATGTTAGTGTACCATCAAGGAATATCTAGTTTAGTGGAAGGATAGCAACCAAAAGATGCCACCAGGGAGTCGACTACCATTCTAATACAACTTCCCTATATCAAGGCCGAGGACAAGGGCCAAGGTTTTTTTTTAAGGGGTAGGGCATGTTAGGGACCTAACCTCCCTAACCCCTCACATAGGTAGGATAATATGTTTTCTATGTAATAAATGTTGACATTAGTAAATAAGGCCTATATAATAATGTGAACAAATCTATTGTAAGAATACTTAATAGAAGCTTCCGCTTCTAGAAAGATCTTCCTCTATAATGTTCTTTAGAAGATATGACTAGTATAAAAAAGAGTAGAAGGCATGGGAAAGTTTTTTCTTGAGATATTGTATTAGAGTTCCGCTCTGCTAGAGGTTACTCTCTCAAAGAGGCAAGTGAACTTGACTTTCTATCAATAGAAGTATCATTGTTGGTGTTATTATTCTCCATATTTTGTTGTTCCATTGGTATTTGTTGTAATATTTTTGTTTTTGCTTTATATATGATCCAAGTGGATCTTGGTGGCCATCCACCTTTTTCAGTAAATCAACATTTTGAGCCTATGGTTTTGATAAACCATGATATTCACCCTTTTGATGAGGAATGGAATGTAATGTCATCTTCATTTGTTAATTACAGACACCATGTAATTATTTCTTAGTGGTTTTATGTACATGCATACAACATAGCATTAATGCACCGGATCCCATTAGAACTCCGCAATTAAATATGAAAATGCTAGAGTAGTACTAGGATGGGTGACCACCCGGGGAGTCTTAGTCTTTTACATGCCTATGTAATTTTATAAAGATAGTCCAATTTATCTCACATGTATCATGAGAATTTTTCTCTTCACTCTCTCATATATAATTGAGGTTAAGGAGGCCCTTTAAGCATGCAATAGAGTGTGATGAAAAACTTGTTGTGAATGAAGCGTAGCCAACATCTCTGTCAGTTTGTGTTCTTCAATGTTTTTTTCTCTTATTCATTAATAGAAGTTGGGTTTCACTATATTTATGCGTTTTTGAGGAGTCAATTGACAAAATAAATAATTGACTATTGAACTAGGCCAACAACCTAAAGAAACCTCAACGTCTAAGAACACAAGTATAAATGTAAAGGATTTGGCTTATAAAGGGTTCACGTGCTAGATGGATCATATAGAGTTTGGGTTTTAGAATGAGTTGTCACTCTCGTGAGAAATAATATTTGATGTAATGATGTTTTTGTTTATGGTGAATATACCTTGTCTTCAAAACTTGTGTATTTTGTTGATGGTGTATGCTGGTGATATTTTCTTCATTGCAATGTATTATTCTAGTTTCGGCTTATATGCAATAATGGATAGTTGCATCTATGTTATAATCACATGGATGGTGCATTCTAAGTCTAATGATAACTAAAAGGAATGGATTTAGCCCAACTAATAAGAAGGATTTTGCCCCACCCAGTGGGTTGGATCCCCCGCTGCCAAGCCTTTGGCTCTTTCTCATGAAGTGGTGGGTTTAACTCTCTGGGTTTAAGGTCTAGTTTTGTATGGTGACCTAGGTTCGAACCGGCTGTGAGGAGACACCAAAAAATCTAGCGAGCTAAGGGTTGGTGTGGCCCAGGGCAGGTGTGATCCCGGGTGATTTTGACGACTTAAATGCTCCTGGGTCGTTGTTTCTCAGCCACAGGGTAATACAATCCCATAGGTCACAAACACACTAGCAAACAAAAAAAAAGGGTCATGAACAAGCTAGACACTAAATAATAACAAGAGACGTCCTCCACCCCGCAATTTGACTAATAAAATCTACAAAGATATACATAACCTATGACTTGAATTATATATAAATCTGCATTATATTACACAAAAACGGATGAATTTGGATTTATGCCTAATTCGGCTTTGAATGGTGTACAACAAAATAGTATAACGATTGGGCTTCCCATTAAAACGAAATATGAGTCTGTGGAGCCTACGCGTCAATAAACTTTTTTGGGGATGGAAATAGTTAGCCATCAATTTTGTTATTTGTGAAAGTGATTCAGATTGCAGTCATCATGAATTTAATAATTTTGAGACGCGGTCCAATAATTAATCGATGTGCCAGGTCACGCTAAATCGACTGGAGCATTTCACTTACTCCAATGTCCGCGTCTGAAATCCATGACCCGTAAGGATAGTGGAATTAATAATTATTTGTGTTTTCAACTCCAGGTCCGCAAAACAGGCGGCCCTTTTCTCCGGTTTTCCTTTCTCAGATCTCTCAGTTAATTATACTATTTTGGCTTCTAATATGACAATATGAAGGCTTCACGCTGATTTGGTGATCATTAGGCATGGGAGGTCCACACCAAAAGCAAAAGTGAACGAGGAGGTTGCGTGAGAAAGGTAAGAAAATATGGTAGGGCAGTGGCATCCAAGACGTTGGTACTGTTACGTGGTAGTGCGGAAGAAATGATTTCTGTACGTAGCCCTTGTTGTCTTACATCTAACCACTATAATATGTGGATGAGATCGCAAATTATTATTAACATGTTGCCAAGTTGGAATCAGTGGTAAGAAGTATAAAATCATACGCAACTCAAAACCACATCACATCTACATATTTGTTTAAATTAGGGTTTTTTAGATTAACTATCCCTAACACAATAACTTTAACAATGATTGGAAAACGTTGATTCCTAACCTTAAATGTTAATCAATCAAGTAGTTGAAGGATTTCATTTGTGTTAGATATCTAATTTTTAAGGATTGAGGTACTTTGTAAATATTATTTAGGATATATATAAAGAGTTATACGTGAATAGAAAGAGTCATTCATATTTTTTGGAAGATGAAACTAAATATCACTTCACATTGTATTTATGAATGTTTCACATTAATGCAAATCAATCAAGCATTGAGTTATTACCTTTGCCTATCCCTAGTCTCTCACTGGTATCATAGTCAACTATTTTAACTCCATGATTCTCTCATGCATGCATAAACGTCACTTTGAGATCTATCTCTCTTGCATGCATAAACGCCCATTTGAGATCTATCTCTCCTGCTATGAGCAAATCTGACGTTACTTTATCGTTCGTGCCCCTTATCTATGCCCATCAGTGTTTGCTTCCCTTTTCCCTCACACGACCTTGCATGGGAACATTGCTCTTTTGTTAATTTTCCAGTGTTGTCTGCCTAGGGTTTTCCGACGAAGCTAGATTCCTAATCCTATGCAGGTGGTATTCATAGTCCTCTACAATTGACATCTTTACCTCCACATTGCACCCACACTAGTTTCAGATTGTTTTTCCAAACCAACCCGTGACCTCTTCAACACAAGTTCCTACATTGTTCAGAACACCATCGTCTTCTTCTTCAAATTTTGAAAACACTTCACTTCATCCCGTGGCATGTCTTTGTCTATGTTTTCACTCGATGGTGGCATGTGAAATAATGATTGATAAGAAGGATAAAGTTTGGCAAGCTTCAACTAAATGTCTTGTGGTGCAATATTATCAACTCTACCAAAGCATGACATGATCCCACACAATTGATCTTTCATTACATGAAGATTCGGGTGATTAGGTGATTTTTTCCGTTGTTGCTATGACGACATATTTGAAGTCTCTAATAGTCCCAATGTGTGTGATTAAGCAACTTTGTTTCTTGGAGTTGGAGGTCACGTGTTCGAATTCATTCTTGGGTTTTGATTTCGTGGGCGATGAGTATTCCTCTTGGTTTTCTAGGCCACTCAACCGGTAGACTATATGTAGTAAAATTCTCTTTGTAATAGCGTGGAAGATTGAGGAGACCCTCCACGCCCAAAGTTTGAAGTCACCTTCTTTACCATTAAATTTATACGCAATTGATCTGTATTGGATCATTTTATTATTTTTCATCTATCTCGATGCTTTTAGAGTGGAAAAATTGGAGGAATCAGCTTGCAGGGCCATTTTAATGGCAAGTCCCAGTTTGGAAAATTGGGGTCCAGAACCTTCTGGGGCCATTTTGAGGGATCAAACGACATTTTTTGGGGTTAAAACTTTCCCAGCATGGCTTGTACCCAATGACACTATTCTACACATCGATACCTTTCCAATAGTGCAAAATCGTGTCAATCAGAGCTCGTATGAAAAAATTATGCCTCCCGCAAGTTTACCTACCGTGTTGACCACCATGGTACGAGAGGATGCCATGTCATCCCCCATTACTCATGCATATGGGGTTAGCCACATGAAGGATTTCAAGAATATTCTAGAAGGTTCAAAATCCTATCACAATTGATGGTTGAGGAAGTGAAAAACCTACCCCTAGTTGGTTATCGGACTATGTTAAATATCGGGTCGCTAGGAGGAGAAGGGGTTCCATTCTCTTGTATTGTATCTTGTTCCATAGTTGAGAAGAACATCTGAGAATGATATTCTGTGAGCATAATAAATTAGGAGAGATTTTGTAGCAACCATATAGGCCACGAGTCAAAGGCAACTCCATGGAGAGTGCCTCTTTCTTTGTACTTACATCATTTCTATACTAAAGAAAAGAGAGCGGAGGGGCCTCACCTTTTAGCTAGGTTTTCTCTCGTATTGGGTTTCATAGGTCATATCTTGTACTTATTTGTGGATTGTGTGATTGTATTTTACGATTCTCTATTCTCCACATTTTATCTATTTCATGCATAAGTAAAAAAATAAGTAACTAAATATTTTGGAGATCTGAAGGAAAAATAACCTTAATAGAAAATATTTCATCATTTTATTAGATTTGTTGTGACGAACTATTCCAGTGGAATATCCATGACAGTTTACAGATTGAAAATCATGAGAAACACCATGATTTGCATCTCTGCCAATCCACATTCAATCAAAATTCAATGTATTTAAGATCTAGATGTTCAATTAGTTTGTTTTCATTGAAAAATGTGAGGCACAATATTTGGGAAGCATGAGACCAAATTATTTTTGTTGCAATCAAACCTGCCATTCTTTTTGTTCTTCTAAGAAAAAAGTTGGATTGCGAGGAGCAATTGGTGTTGGAAAATGCATTCTCTCATCTCCATTATTTTCATGGTACTAACCGACAAAGAAAATTACCTAGAATGGTCTAGAAAAATCAAACACGCTTTGATTTTTAATGGTTTGTGGGATGGAATTTATGAAGGAGAGGATGACAGTGGACCTACCAAACCTATAGTAGATAAGGAGCTTTCCATATGGAAAAATAAAGATAAGAAAACATATTCCTTGATTTTTGCGATGGTAAGTGAAGAGGTGAGTCGCCATTTTATTTCTATTAAAGACTCTTATGGTGCTTTAAATAAAGTGAAGGATTTATATGACTCACACTCAGAATTGGTGTTCATACAACTGCAAGTGAAGCTCTTCAACCTAGATTTGAAGGATGACGATTCCATGGATTTAGCTTCTGAGATCAAATACATCATGCAAGACATTTATTCCACTAGAGTGAAGATATACATTCCTCTCACAACCTTCATTAAGACCCTCTACCCTACATATTCTCACTACCTTGAATCCCTACAAGCTAGTGGCCAAATAAAGTCCATCACATTTGAGTCTTTGGAGGAGAAAGTTCCAGAACATGAGAAATATTTTGGAAAGAAGACAACTAAGCCCACTATAGAGACCATGTCCCTTGCTCAGAAAGGAAATAATTAACCACGTGATTTCTCTAGAGGAGAAGGAAGTAAAAGAGGATGTCGAATAGATAATTTTAGAGGTAAGGAGGGTAGGCACAATCAAGGTGAGAGATCTAATATTCATTGTGTCTATTGCAGAAATAATGGGTCACACGAAGCAAATACATGCAGAATCCGATGGAAGAAGATCAAAGACAAGAAGGATCATAAAGAAGACAAAGATAAATCATCATATTTGATGAAAGATAAAGAACCTGAATCTTCTCATCATATTATTTCCCATTGCATGAATATTGGAGTAACTGAAGATTTGTTCAACACACCATTTGTTTCTTGGAGAGATGCATGACTGCTTGACATAGGTGCAACATGTCACGTGACCTTCCGGACATACTTCTTTGAATATTACAATGACAATGTAGATGGTATAGTTTATTATGTAGATACATCGAGTCTCAAACCTTTAGGAATTGGCACCATCAAGCTGAAATTGCCTAGATTCCCATATTTCTTTTTCATTATGTGCTATATCTTCCTAAGTTGTGAAGGAAATTGTTGTCTCTTGTACACATTTGAAAGAAAGGAAACTCTATTCATATCTTCGGTGGCAAAGTTGAAACAAGGAAGGTTTCCAACAACATGTTTGTTATGACAAGAGTGGAGGATGGAAGATTGTTGAAGTTGAAAGGGACATGTGTTCATGCATCGAATTCTGCATACGTCTCTAATCACGATGAAGGTACATTGGCATGTAGTCTCTTATGGCATGCTAGATATGGACACATTAATTAATGACAACCTTCTGTTTGTTGAAAATGAATGTTGTTTATGGTTTACTTGCTATTCCTAGAAAATTAGAATAATGTGATGCTTCTATCCTTAGAAAACATAGCAAACAACCTTTCTATGATTCCACTTCCATAGCATGTAGAAAACTTGGATTGATACATTGTGGTTTGTGTGGCTTCATGCCTATTCCATATGCCAATGGAAATAAATATATCATGTATTTTATTGGTCCTTACACTAGGATGTGTTGGGCGTACTTGTTGACAGATAAATCACAAGGTTTTAAAACTTGTAAAAATTTCCATTTGTGGATCCAAAATGAAGAACAATCACATATTGGTACACTTCGCACTGATAATGGAAGATAATATACATCTAATGAATTTTAAAACTATATTCACTAACATGGGATCAAGTATCAAACCATTGTTCCATACAATGCTCAATAGAAATGGTGTAGCTGAAAGAATGAACACGACTCTCTTAAATATGGTTCGTTCCATGATGTTTTTCAAAAATATGAAATGAATGTTCTTGATTGATGCAGATCTATGTGCAGTATATGTGAAAAACAAGAGTCCATATCATGCTCTTGGGAACAAGACTCCTTATGAAATGTGGTATGGCCACATTACTTTAATGAGGCATCGCATAGTCTTTGGTTCCACCTGTTATGCCTTAATTCCTAAGGAGGAAAGCATAATTTTTTATGCAAGGAATTATAATTTCATCTTCTTGGGGTACTTAAATACCACTAAGGCATATTGTCGTTATGATGAGGTAAAAAAGAAGTTCATTTTTTCTAGATATGTGATTTTTCTTAAACCCACGAAGAATGACAAAACTATTGAGCAACAACTTCATCATATAGATAGATTCACCCATGTATATACATATCACGAGTTTCATGATGAGATTATACATCTTGAAGGGGGGATCCCTATAACGTTTCCCAACTCAACTGAGGTCTATTACGTGTGAAAATACTCATAAAATTAAAAATTTCAGCTAACTAATTTCCTATATCTCACCAACTACGAATTACACGCATATTTAACTATTGTCTGATACCATTAATTAAATCCATATACAACATGCTAAAATTGACATGAATCCAATTTGAATAATCAACACAACAACATATAAATCTATATTAAACACAAAGTGAATGCACAACCATCAAGCTCATAAATATAACACATAAAATAGATAAAACACTTATCTTTTAAATTAGTTGTGCAACCAACTACTTGGAATGGAAATTCATCTAACCATAGACTTGATGTTCCATATCTCAACAACAAGTCACCCTCAAGCTAGGGGTAACAATCCACAAAAGAGAGTGATTTCCCACTGTCCACTCACAACTCAGAAAATCCCACAACCCATTGGTAATCTCCTACAATTATCCCGATTTTCCACAAGCTCTCTTTCTATTAACTTTCTCAACCCAAGGTATGTACCCCTTCAGTGCTCTCAATCCATCATGCATCCCATTTGTTTATCAAGGTCTCTCTAGCATAGGTAACCAGGAATATCATTATTGATAAAACTTAAGGGAGCTCACTGGTAGGAAAACTATAAGGAAAATAATATCAATTACTTGCTATTACAATGCAACTCACACACGAGTTTACTCTTCATGCCTGACAACCTATCTCTTCACTATTTTTCTCCAAATACACTCCAAAATTCTCCTTCCATGGTTGCTCCAAATCCTATGCTCTTATTTTCTATTCTCTTCTTTATGTTCATGCAAAACATGGCTGTCTAATAACTATTGTAAATGTCCATACAAATATCCTCTCTTTGGCTTACTTGCTTGACCTATACTCTTCCCCAAACTAATTTTACTTAGTCCCATGCTCCCAATAACTATGGGATGTGACTTCTCAACTTTTCATACCCACCCTCTTACATGAATTCAATGATCTTCCACACTCAAACAAGAAATAGAAGTTTAATACAAAATGATCTATAAACTGTCGTGGATATTCCACTGGAATAGTTCGTCACAACATATCTAATAAAATACTTAAATATTTACTATTAAGGTTAATTTCCTTTAGATCTCCAAAATATTTAGTTACCGATAAAATAGATAAATACATAAAAATAGAGAAACAATAAAACATATATGCACCATCCACAAATAAACACAAGATATGACCTGGAAAACCCAATACATGAGAAAACCTAGCTAGAAGTTGAGGTTGCTTTGCTCTCTTTTCTCTAGTAAAGAAATGTTGCAAGTACAAAGAAAGAGACATTATCTGTGGACTTTCCTTTAACCTGTGGCATATATGGTTGCTACAGAATATCTCCTCCTCTATTATGGTAACAAAATACCACTCTCATATGTTTTTTCTCAAATATGGAACAAGATACAATGAAAAATAATGGAACCCCTTCTCCTCCTAGTGGCCTGGTTTTTAACATAGCTTGATAGCCATCTAGGGATAGGTTTTTGACTTCCTCAACCTCCAATTGTGATAATGTTTTGGAAATTTTATAATGTTCTTAGAAAATCCACTACATGGCTAGCCCCACATGTCTAAGTAATGGAGGCTAATGTGGCATCCACTCACACCATGGTGATCAATATGGCATGTCAACTTGCGGGAGACGTGACTTTATCATACGAACTCTGATTGTTGAACAATTTATGTCATTGGAAAAGTATCGATGTGTAGAATTTAGAATCTTCCTCCATAATAAGGTTTGTACCAAAAAAAGGTCGTTTGATGCCTCAAAATGGCTCTGAAAGATTTATGACTATTTTTTGGACCCAATTTTTCAAATTTGTACCAGCCGTCGAAATGGCCCTACAAGTTGATTCCTCCAATTTTTCCACCCAAAAAGTAGTGTAATAGATGAAAAATAATATAATGATACAATATGGATCATCCTTCCCCATTTAGGGAGGCTATTGGTCCCCAAAATATTTACTGAATGAGGTGAGGAAAATTTTCCTCTACCTTCTCCGTGGAGTACCACTTTTCTTTACCTGGAAGTTTTCCTCTCTACCCAATCAGCCAAAGGTCATGCTTCCCTTGTATTCTAGTTCTGGACCGCTTCTACAAAACTGTGTCTTATTCCAACTCTACATGAGCATCTAGTGCTAAATCCTCTATGGAAGGTAGGACCTTGTCCTCCTCCTGATCCAACATGGAGGACTCATAGAGTTTGAGTTTCTCCACATTCACTACTGAGTAAATGCACATATATGGGGCTAGAATGAGTCTGTAGGCATTATCTCCTGCCTTTTCCAATGCCTCAAAAGGACCATACCTGAGATCCTTGATCTTCTTACCAAGACCTTGTAGTCTTTCCTTATTCAATTGTAACCATACTCTGTTTTCCACTCTAAATGTTTTCTCTATTCTATGTTGGTCATGTCTAGCCTTGTAATTTTCTTGTGATTTCTTTAGTGTCTCATGTACTTGCAAATGGATCTTCCTGATCTTCTCAACAAATTTTTCTGCTTTTGATGCATCTCCTGTGAGGTCCTCCCTCACTCCTCCTTGTTTTCCATATACAACATCGAAGGGTGAAGGTGGAAAATACCCAAAACAAGTTTCAAAAGGTGACTTACCAGTAGAAGTGTGGATTGCTTTGTTATAAGAGAGTTGTATATAGATAAAATTTTCATCTCAGGTCTTCAAATGATTATGATTATAACCCCTCAAAATATGCACCAAAGTCCTCTTGACTACTTTCATCTTCCCATCTGTCTATGGATGGAATATTGTAGAGCTCTTCAACTTAGTGTCCATAATCTCCCACAATGTAGTCCAAAATGCACTGAGAAATATAGTATCCCTATCTGTGATGATGCTCCTTGGTATCCCAAAGTGCACCCATACCTCTTCAAAGAACTTATTTGCTGCTTCTTGTCCAGTGATGGTATTTTTACAAGGCATGAGAATGCACATTTTGTTGAAATTGTCAACTACCACAAATACATAGTCATGTCCCTTCCTGGTTGTTGGTAAACCTCCCAAAAAAATCCATGGAAATGTTTTTTGAAGGTCGAGTGGGTACAGGTAAGGGATGGTATAGACCTTGCTTCTTGTTGCTAAGATTGTTGGCACAACAAAGTATACATCCTCTAATATACCTTGCTACATATTCCTGGTGACCGTCTTCCCAATACCAAAATGTCTTGCAACCTTGGAGGTGTGAGCCTCTCTGATAACATTCAATCGTTCACATTTAGGAACACACAAATTATCAATCTTATAGAGTAAACCATTTTGAAAATGATAATCAGCCTTGTTGTCACCTTCTTATTTATGAATTTGGTGTTGTAGCTACCGGAACACCTCCTTGAAGTCCTCATATTTTGTGTATGCATCATGGGTTAAAGGATCCATTTGCATCATATTTTCCAAATTTGTAATCTTGGATGTGGGTGGTCATGAAAGCATGTCTCCCAACTTGTTTTTGTTGCCCTTCTTATACTTTATGACCAAATGAAATTGTTGTAAAAAATCCATCCACTTGTAATGTCTTGTTTGTTGTAGCTTACTCTAGGCCTGCAAATATTGCAGTGGTTGGTGATATGTGTGGATGATGGTCTCCTTTCCCATCAGATAGTGTTTCCACTTTTTGATAACTTGTACCAAGGCATAGAGCTCCTTGTCATAGGTAGGGTAGTTGAAAACCTCCTCATGAAATAATTTAGAATGATAGCAGACGAGCCTTGCTCATTGCATCAATAATGCTCCCATGGCATACCCACTTGCATCTGTCTCCACTTCAAAAGGCTTCTGCAAATTTGGTAGCGCGATTACTAGTGCTTGATTGATCTTTATTTTAATCTCATCAAAGGCCTTCTACTGATTCTTTCCCCATAGAAAAATCTTGCCACTCTCTGTTATGGCGTGGAGTGGTGCAGCTACTGCTAAAAATGAAATTATGAACTTTTGCAAGTATTGTGTTACCCTAAAAAAACTCCTAATTTTAATAACATTTATAGGAATTGGCCATTTCATGATGGACTCCATATTTGCATGATCTATCTTGAGCTCCCCTCCACCAATCACATACCCAAAATACACCAAACACTATTGAGAAAACTTGCATTTCTTGAGATTTTCCAGCAGCTGGTGCCCTTTTCAAAGTCTCTAACACCTACATAAGATGTGACATATGCTCCTCCCAGGTAGCCATATAAACTAGTATATCATCCAAATAGACAATAACAAATGAATCTAGATAAGGGTGTAATACATCATTCATTAGTCTCATAAATGTAGATGGTGCATTGCATAAACCAAATGGCATAAAAACCACTCATACAAACCTTGCCTTGTATTAAAGGAAGTCTTCCAGGTATCTTCTTCTTTGAATCATACCCGGTGATATGTTGATTTCAAATCCATATTAGTGAATTACTTTCCATGTTGTAACTAGTCCAATAGATCATTGATTCTTGGCAGGGGGTACTGATTCTTTAGTGTAATATTGTTGAATTCCCTGTAATTGATACACATTCCCCAAGTCCCATCCTTCTTGGGAATAATTATGATGGGTGACCCAAAAGGTGAGGTACTTGGTCGAGTTACACCCTGCTCCAACAACTGCTCCAATTGCTTCTTCACTTCATTCACCTCTAGAACAAACTTTCTATTTCGCCCAATATTCGACAATGGGGATTCTGGAAATGTATGTATTTCATGCTCCACTTCTCTCTTAGGTGGTATCCCTTTAGGCTCCCAAAACACTCCTATGTATTTCTATAGAAAATCCTCCAATTTTTGTTTCTTCTCTTTAGTACAACCCTCTAGGGATGCCTTCACTCTCCTTGACTTATCATCAGACCAATTTTCTCTTAAGAAAATTAAAACATAATTTTTACTAGAACTAATCAACTTCTTGGCTTGATTGACACTTACTGGTGATATCTTTGACTTTCCTTTATGCACATTGATGATGTAGGAATTCTCCTCCTTGATCAATCGATATAGGTTGGCTCTTCGCATGAATATTTCATCACTCATATCCATGTAATGGATTCCAAACACTACTCCACATACATCAAGGTGTCCTACATCCAATTACACTTCATCAATAAAATCAACACTTCTAGCAAATTTAAGCTTACATTGTTTTGTTACCTTTATCTCTACATCCTTATTTACCCAACCCAAAGGATAGAGATTATGACGATTTTGAACCTCCAATCCAAGCTTATTGAACATATTCGCTACTATGAGATTAGCGTGTGAACCAGAGTCAAACATAACATCTATCTTTGTCTTCTTGATCTGAATCTTTATGTGGAAGAGATTGGTCATCTCCTTCTCTTCCTGGCGATGAAGGCTACTCAGATTCACTTCCTTCTGCACAAATTTGCATACAATATTATCATCCACATCCGAGATACTTTCAAACTGAGTGCTTGAATATTTGGCTAGAAGGTTCTTTTTCTTTCCATCCTTCTTGTGATTCTTCGGGTTCAGCTCCAGATGTAGTTTCCAAAAATTTTCCTCGGTGTGACCATCAATGTTGCAATGATTGCAATATTTGTTGAGATATTTACTCTGTTGTTTAGTGACTTTTTTTTCTTATATTTCCCCCCTTTCAACTTCTTCTTCCTCTCCTTGGAATATTCCCGGTGTTCTTTCTTCTTTGAACCACTTGGTTGCCCCTTCTTTTGGCCTATGTTTTTCAATTACTGTGCATGCACACAAGCCTCATCCATTGTTCTTAGATTGAAGAGCATCACCTGATTTCATAGATGACTATCTAAACTCCCCAAATACTTAAGGAATATATTTGGGTTCTTGGGAGAGATACCCAACATGATGGCCATCTTTTTAAACTCAGTGTTGTACTCCTGTACACTCTGCCCCTACCTCTTCTTGAAGTAGTGCCACCGGATCCATTGGTCCTCTACATACTCGATAGGGTAGTATTGGGACTTGATGAGGGTTTTTATGTCCTTCCATTTAGTTGGTGGTGGATCACCCTTCAACCTAAGTGTTTCTATGTGGATTTCTCACTAGGTTAAAGCATGGCTCTAACTTCAATCTAGCAAATGAAATCTTCTTCTCTTCATCTATATGGTGAAAGATAAAATAAACCTCTAGTTGTTGCAACCAATGATTCAGTTTTAATGCATCGATCTCACCTTGATATGGCTTTATGTCCACTTTCGCTTCAATCTTGAATAGGGATTGTGAAGGGTTCACGACACTCAAACTCGATTTCTCTTTTTCAAATTCTTTCCATGAATCCTTTTCTTCATGATATTCCAATTTCCCCTTCGATCAGTTCTTTGTGTTAGAGCCTCCATAATCTCCAAACGGTTTGATATTGCTTGCTAGAGCCACCACGAGGAGGTTCATATTGAAACCGGTGTCGACAACTTGTGCTTCCAACTATAGATTTCAACCTTGTACAATTATTTACTGCAAACATATTTTTAGTAAAAGAACAAAAAAGATACAATGGAAAATACACACATTACACAAAGATTTTTCCCTTGGAAACTCAAACCGGGAAAAATAGCAAATTCTATATTCATTCACACCATACATTGTTTACAATACAATATATATATAGGAGACAATGACATCCAAAACCCTAACCCAATGACCTAGATTAGTCAACAACCCTAATTCCTTAACTGAAAATAGAAAACCATCGGCCAAAAACCATGTGCCGAAAAACCTCCAAACAATGGACACAAAAATCGATGCGACATGAAAAATGAGGCAAAAGAGGTGACACGTTTCCCAAGGAAAAAAAATTCTATAAGACATACCCAACACCAACCACTCGAATCTATTTTCTACCAGATCTTGAGGGTTATTATGAACAGACTCGTCCGCCATGGCTATGGTTTCTATGACCTCTCCTTAAGCCGACTCTTGGATCCTGCAGCTTCCCAAAAATACCCAAAAAAAAACCTACTCTGATACTAATATGATCTGTAAACATTCATGGATATTCCATTGGGACAGTTTGTCATAAAAAATTTAATAAAATACTGAAATATTTACTATTAAGGTTAATTTCGTTTAGATATCTATAATATTTAGTTACTGATAAAATAAATAAAATGAAAAAAAATAGAGAAAAAGTAAAACACATACACACAATCCACAAATAAACACAAGATTTGACCTGGGAAACCCAATACGGGAGAAAACTCAACTAGAAGGTGAGGATTCTCTTCTCTCTTTTTTCTAGTAAAGAAATGATGCAAGTACAAAGAAAGAGGCACTCTCTGTGGAGTTTACTTTGACCTATGGCATGTATGGATTCTACATAATCTCTCCTCCTCTGTTATGCTAAAAAAATACCACTCTCATATTTTTTTCTCAACCATGGAACAATATACCATACAAAAGAATGGAACCCCTTCTCCTCTTAGTGGCCTGATTTTTAACATAGCTCAATAACGATCTAGGGATGGGTTTTTCACTTCCTCAACCTTCAATTGTGATAAGGTTTTGGACCTTCTAGACTGTTATTAGAAAATACACTACATGGCTAGCTCCACATGTCTAAGTAATGGAGGTTGACATGGCATCCACTTGCATCATGGTGATCAATATGGTAGGTCAACTTGTGAGAGACATAACTTTCTCATACGAACTTCAATCGATGAACAATTTATGTCGCTGGAAAAGTATCAGCATGTAGAATTTAGAATATTCCCACATAATAAGGTTTGGACAAAAAAAAAAGGTCGTTTGATGTCTCAAAATGGATCTCGAAGATTTATAACTATTTTTTGGACCCAAATATCCAAATTTGGATCAGTCAACGAAATGGACCTGTAAGTTGATTCCTCTAATTTTTCCACCCAAAAAGTAGTGAGATAGATGAAAAACAATATAATGATCCAATCCAGATCACATAACCATAATAAAATTCAATAATTTTTTTTTGGATTAACACCCATGAATAATTTCTCCCTTAGATATAACCCTTACAATCTGAGCTGTCATTTTCCATAACCTCAAAGAGAAACTGGTCATGGTTCATAATCACATGAAACAACAAGCTAATTAGGGTCATTCAGAATGCCAGTTTTCTGAAGGAGATCGAGTGTTTCTTAATCTTCAACCTTATAAGAAAACATCCCTCAAAGAAGATTAGTGCCAAAAACTTGCTCCAAAGTTTTATGGCCCTTATACAATCCTCAAGTACATGAGGCCCATGGATTACAAGTTAGCTCTCCCCATTCACTCTAATATCCATCCATTTTATCATGTTTCCTATTGAAAGAAAGTGATTGGAACCATGTTCCAGATTCAAACCAGTCTCCCTGAATTGGATGAAGAAGGCTCCATTTGGTTGCAGCGCCAAGCAGTATTGGTCCAACACAAGGGTTGTCTCCATTAGTGCACAATCAAT
>JZKD02S0057628.1:242383-265112 GCA_000966675.3 Picea glauca | reverse complement strand
TCAAGTAGATAGATTAATATTTTTTTCTATTTAATAAAGGCCAAAATTAGAAATAAATTCCTTCATAATAATGTGAATACATATAATGTGAGAAGACTTACTAGAAGGTTTCGCCTCTAGAAATTTCTTCCTCTATAATGTTCTCTAGAAGATAGGAATAGTGTTGAAAAGGTGTTGTCATTGATGTCAAAGTGGACATGGTGTTGTCCTTGATGTTACCATTGTGTAGTATGCTCAACAAATTGTATACCATTGTTTACAAGATCAAGAAGATAGTAAGAAGACTCTGTGTTAACAATGGTGAAGGATCTGCATAATAAGCACGAGGACATAGAGAAAGGATGAAGAATATGTTTATATTAATGACAAGGAAGCACAAAGAGTGCACGAGCTAGAGTCAAAGTCCCAAGGCACAAAAATTTTGAGCATATAAGAAATAGAAGGGAAAAATCCCATTTTCATATATCCCACATTCGTTGGGAAAATTATATTCAAAGGGTTTATATTTCAAAATCTCTTTTAGATCACATGAAAGTGAATAGGGGAGCTACAAAACCTTGTGTGTAGAGTAACCTTTTGGTATGAAGAACAATGGACATGGAGACAGTTAAATCCTAACTGTTGATTCTCTAAGATCAACGACCAATATCAAAGGTTTGAGGCCCACAATGAGAACTAAAAAATGACTAAGTCCTAATATGTTGCGGAGCAATGGAGAATTTGAAGTATGTGCTAAGCAATGAAATAGTCCCGCGGTCCCGCGAACCTATGGTGAAATCTTGGTAAATGTGACAAGGAATGAGGATTTACGGCAGAGCGGAGAAAATTAATGCATACAAAAATTTGAATAAAAGATGTCTGCTTACGTGGTTTCATGAAATATGACGGATTGATAGACAAGAGAGAAATTTTCAAAGTAGTGCGACAAAATCTACTTCCATGGTTGAACTTAAAAGACTAAGTATGGAACACAAAATCTCAAAAAAAAAATAGATAAGTACCAAAAACCTACGGATGGAATTGTGATTACAATCAGAGAAGTGATGCATGCCCGTGAACCCATCGTTCCATGAAGAATATGAGAAAATGAATAAGTGTTGAGATGTTGTGGAGCAGTGGATAATCAAAGGTATGTAAAGAAGTGAGTGTGAACCCGCAGACCCAAGGTGATATCTTCTGAAAATCGACTAAGCGTCGAGAATTCACAGAGATAGTGAAGCATGACAGAGCATTGGGAAGATGGGGAGACTAAGAGAAAACCTGCAACCACATAAACACATGATGAAAAATTGGAAAAAAAACTAAGTTCTAAGAATTGGATGGACAGAGAATTCTTGAAAAATGAACAAGTGTTGAGATTTCACGAAGATAGTGAGCATGAAAGAATATTAGGAAGATGAGAAGAATAAGAGAAAACCCATGGACCTGTGGTAAGATCTTGAAGAATTAGCTAAGTATGAATAAATGGCTAAGTACCAAGAATGAGAGATCGAACAACCCAAAGGGTGAGAGACCCAATCACCTAGAGGTTTCCAAGTGTCACATATTGAATGGTCCAAAGAGAAAGAGATATCATGCCCTAGGATATTGTCATGTGTCACAGATCGGACAGTCTAGATGACCCACAATGAAATGTCTTGAAATGTGTCTAAGTGTGGGTGTAAAATGAGTGTGGCAGAACTTGGGGGTGTTATTTGGAGGTTGTAGAAGTATTAAATTATATTCCTTAGACCCATGGAAAATGAGATTAGCGGTCCATATTAATTCAAGGTCCAGATAAGAAGGTTGTTGTGCAGTATGGTTACATTGCATGTTTTGATGAGTAGTGAACGGATCAACAACTACGATTGATTCAAGAAGAAGATCTGATGGTTGTGTGTCATGAATGCATAGCTTTTTCTTGAAGACAGTTAATAATATCAATGGTCAAGATCAAATCAAGGACATATTGGACGGTTGTTGAGCGCTAAGGGTGTATTGTGCGACAATGAAGAAAATTGATAGAGGAGATTGAATATTGGAACAGATCCAATGATAGTTTTACATTGAGCTCATTCTTGAACAAGTCAAGTGCGAAAAAGAAGGGATGTGTACAGGTTGTTAAGGAACATTGAGGCCTGGTTTTATGGAGATATAGAACCAATCCCGTATTCTTTGGATATGTGGAAAAATATTTGGGTGTATATTTTATATAAATATCCATGATCTTGTGAAGTTTTATATGGCATGGTGAATATATGTAACGAAGAATCTAATTTGGTAGAAATGAAGTTGAGAAGAGTAGAAGAAAGAATGAAAGAGGAATGTCTCAGGGTGGTTGGGTGGCGCAAGGAAGTTTAATTGGAAGATTATTTTTTTTAGGGCGGAAGGGTGGTGCAAGGTATATGATTGGTATGCTCAATAGATCAATAGGTTGGTTCCTAGAATATTGGTGTCTGAAGACTATAACTTGGTGCTTACAGTGAGGATTGGTGTCCTCAACAATTCAATAGGTTGGTGCTTGCAATATTTGTGTCTATAGACTGTAAGTTGGTGCTTATAGTGAATATTGGTTTCCTAAACAAATCAACATGGTGGTGTCTTTTAAGTTGGTTATTGAAAAATAATAAGTGGGTGCTTACTTCAGGGATTGGTGTCCCTCACAGGTTGAAGCCTATAAAGAATGTAAATCTTGATTATTATAAGAAATTTTTTTCATGGTTTTCTCTCTTATTGGGTTTCCACATAAAATATTTTTGTATTGTGCCTTTGTGTCAATCTCTTATAATTATGAGCATTACTTATGTTTAACTCTATGATGATTAGTTAAAGTGGTAAAAGAGAAAAAATTGTTAAAATCCACCCAATAGTGATTCACCCCCCCTCTCAATATTATTGAATATTCCAATAATTGGCACCATAGTGAGTTCCTTCAAACATTTTAACCACTGGAAAGAATATATTTGTAGCAGACATGGACAAACAATAAATTTCTCCAAGAATGGAGAACCACTATTTGGTGGAACCAATTATGCTTTATGGAGCATCAAAATGAGAGTATTCCTTATGGCACAAGGATTTGAAGTTTGGAACTTAGTAGTGAATGGATACAAATCACGAACCACTCCCCCAATAGATGCAGATGGAAGAAGGATACATGAAATTAATTCCAAATCAATGAATTCCATATTATCTAGTATTTTAGGCTTTGAGTTTGTAAAAGTCATGCATTGTGAATCTGTCACAGACATATGGGAAAAGATGAAGAACACCTATGAAGAATATGAGACAATGAAGCATGCCAAGTTACAAACACATTGAGAATAGTTTGAAGTATTGAAAATGAAAGAAGATGAATATATTGCAACATAGTTCCTTAGAGTAGATGAAGTTGTAAATACCATTAGAGGATTTGGTAAATAAATACAAGAATGTACAATTGTTCAAAAGGTACTAAGATCACTTCCTATAAGATTTGATGCTAAGGTTTCAACGATAGAAGAATATAACAATCTAAAGAATTTGAAAATGGATGAGATGCATGGAATTTTAACATCCTATGAAATGAGGAATAATAAGAAAAACCATCAAATCTTGAAGCAGGACATTCAAATCATAAAAAAGGATAAGCTCAAAAGGATACCAATCAAGTGATTCCTCTGAATAAGAATTAGATACAAAAGAAGAAAACTTTGTCAGGAAGATGAAGAAGGGATATGGAAAGTGCATAGGTAAGATCCCTTTCAAAAAAAATTAATTGTGGTAAAGTAGGACATTTTTCCTCTAAGTGTCCTCATAAATATACTAATGAAGAAGATTATGATTTCAAAAGAAATAAACACTACCACAAGAACAACAAAAATGATAATAAAGGAAAAAATTACAAGAAAAAGAGAAATTTGTATGCCAATGATGAATGCAACTCATAGGATGAAGATGATAATAGCATAGAAGATGCTCTATTATTCATGGTCTTGAATGATCAATATGAATTGTCAAATAATGAAGACATAAATATTGAAGATTTAGATGAGGAAGGAGAGGTAAATATTGAAGGAGAACTAATATGTGTTATGCATGAACTGGAGAAACTCATAATGAAGAATGAATCACTCAAGGAAGAATTGAGAGAATCTAAAAAGGATATTTATGAGACCAATGGTGAAACCAAGATTATCAGTCTAAAAAGACAACTAGAGGAGGCTAGAAAAATTGAAGAAGTTATGACAAATAAGAATAAGGAAATGAAAGACATTTGTCATAAGAAATAATTTGAAATGGAAGACAGCTAAATAGAAATTTGAAGTTTGAAAATAGTTCGACAGTCCTAGAATATATTCTTAGTATACAAAGATCACCACTTGACAAAACCGGTATTGGTTATGATAACAATTAGAAAATATTGATGGAAGTGAAAATCATGGGATACCGGAAAAGAAAGAAATGACTCAAAACCATGCTAATGTGCTTAAGAGTTTCCACTACAGTGGAAAAAAATGCTGAAGACAACAGAAAAAATAAATATTTTCAGCATAAACTTGCTTCCTTCCACAAAATAGATGATTTCAAGGAAGTAGTTCAACCAAGAAGACCTTCCAGAACAAGGTATCAAAATCTATTTCTTGGTTACTGTTTTCGTTTTCATAATTTTGGGCACAAAGCCATTAACTATAGGGCCAATGCAAGAGAAAACTATATGAGAAACAAATATGCTTATAAGATTCCCAAGAACAAATTTGTGAGCAACAAAAACAAAACATCTCAAGAGTTTGCTAACAGAATCTATAACTCATTTTCTCCACTGATGAACTTCAACATTGAATGTTAAAGTGTAACAAATTTGGTCACAAAGCACATGAATTCAGAAGCAGGATGGAACCCACCAAGAAAAACATGAAATAAATATTCCTTGCTAAAGATAAGGAAGAAAACACAAGTGTATGGAAGAGAAAATCAGATCAGCAAGAGAAGGAAGAAAACAACCTAGCCATACATGCATAAAGAAAACAAATAAGTGGTATGTTGACCGTGGATATTTCAAATGCATGACAAGGGATCAAAGTAGGTTCTTAGTTCTTAAAAGGGAAAAAAAGGAGGCAATGCCACTTTTGGAGATGATGTTTCTGCCAAAATAATTGGAAAAGGAACAAGCAGCCTTGGAAATGAGAAATCCAAAACATAAAAGGTGTTGTTTATAGAAAACATGAAGCACAATCTTCTCAATGTTAGTCAAATGTGCGACCAAGGACATATTCTAGCCTTTTACTATGAAAAATGTGAAACAAGAAAAAAAAAACTCGAGAAGACTAGTTACTACAATGCTCATATCTCCTAACAACATATACATTTTGGATGAAATAAGAGGAGATAAATCTTGCATGGGACGGATCAATCAAAGTTGGATATGGCATAGAAGAATGGGACATCTTCACTTTGATAATTTGGTAAAAATTAGCAAGAGGCAGGTTATAAGGGATATGCCACCAATTATAAAACCCTCATATCCTATTTGCAAGCACTGCCAACATGGAAAGCATACCAGAGTCACTTTCAAGACAAAGGAGCATTCAACCTCAAATCCCCTGTAGTTAATTCATACTGACCTTTGTGAGCCAACTAGAACCAATATTTTGCAAGGTGAGCATTATTTTATATTATTCATTAAAGATTATACTAGAATCACATGGGCTGGTTTTCTAAATAAAAAATTAGAAGCATTTGACAAATTTAAGGTGTTTAAGGAAATGGTTGAAAATGAAACTGATCTTAAAATCAAGTGCTTACGATTAGACAATGGAGATCAATTTACCTCAAATGAATTTGAATTTTTTTGTGAGAAGCATGGAATCAATGGACAATTCTCATCATCTAGAACACCATAGCAGAATAGTGTTGCAGAGAGAAAAAATAGAATTGTGCAAGAGATGGCCAAGACCATGTTGAATGACTCCAAAGTGTTAGATATTTTTTGGAAAGAGGGGGTACATACCATTGTTCATATCCTTAACAAATAACTTCTGATATCAAACAATGATAAAACACCATGAGTTATGGAAAGGTAGACCTACAACAATCAATTACTTTAAGGCACTTGGAAGCAAGTGTTACATAAAAAGAAATGAAGAAAATTTGTGAAAAATTGATTCCAGAACAAATGAAGGAATTTTTATAGGATACTCATCCAAGAGTGAGGCATATAGATGCTATAATTTAAGGCTAGACAAGATAATAATGAGTGAAAATGTAAAAGTAGATGATGAAAGATCACCTCAATCAAATTAGAATTCAAAAGAAACAAAATACATAAGAAAAGATGAATATCTAGAAGAAGGAAATCATGAAGAGGAAGAAGAAGAACAACAACAATAAGAGGAACATCAAGAAGTAGAACCAGAAGTGGAGGTCCAAAAAAACGATGAAGAACAAGAGACATGAAGAAGAGACACCAGAACATGTTCAAGGTATATACAAATGGATCATCCTGGAAGTCAAATTCTTGGAAGTAAAAGTGCAGGACCTCAGACAAGGAGAAGAATAAATAGTTCTCCTGAGGAGGTTAATTTTTCCCTACTATTCATAGTAGAGCCTAGAATCTTTGAAGAAGCAAGAAAATATGAGCATTGTGTTAATGCTATGAATGAGGAATTGGACCAAAATGAAAAGAATCAAACCTAGGAACTTGTTCCTAGAACCAATAATAAGAATGTAATAGGAACTAAATGGTTCTTCATGAATAAACATAATGAGAATGGACAGGAAATAAGAAACTAATAAAGACTGGTATGTAAAGGATATACTCAAATTGAGGGAATTGACTTTGAAGAAACATTTTCCCCTGTCGCAAGAATGGAGGATATTAGAATGTTTTTGGAATTTTCTTTCCACAAGACTTCAAAATTTATCAGATGGACGTCAAGTGTGCATTCCTAAATGGAAATATAGAATAAGAAGTATATATTGAGAAACCTAAAGGATCCCAATTATCAGAGGATAGATATTATGTATGAAAACTCAAGAAAGATCTCTATGGGTTAAAACAAGCTCCTAGAGATTGGTACTCAAGACTGGACAAACATCTACAACAGTAAGGATTTAAAAGAGGAACTGTAGAAAACAACACCTACATCAAACTAGAAGACAAGGACATGGTATTTATTGTTGTATATGTGGATGATATAATTTTTGGAAGTAGCACTAACAAATTGAGTAAAAGGTTTGTTGAAGAAATGCAAAAGGAGTTTGAAATGTCAATACTTGGAGAATTATCATTTTTCTTAGGACTACAAATTTCTCAATCCAGTAAATGTATCTTCATATCCTAGAAAAAATAAATTAAGGAGATACTCAAAAAATTCAAAATGGTAGACTGCAAGCCAATGAGTACACCCATGATTACATGAAGCAAGTTAAGCAAAGATGATGAATCTATGGAAGCAGACCAAAAATTGTACATATATATGATTGGCAACTTGTTATATCTGATAACCTCAAGACCATATGTCATGCAGGACGTTGAAGTTGTTGCAAGGTTTCAATCTGCACCAAAGGAAACTCATGTACAGGTAGTTAAGAGAATTTTCAGGTATTTGAAGGGTACTTTGGATTACATATTATGGTATCCAAAAGGTGAATAATTTACATTAACAACATAGATTGATGTTGATTGGACATGTTGTATATATGATTGAAAAAGCACAAGTGGATGTGCATTCTTCTTAGGAAATTGCTTGGTGTCCTAGTTGAGTAAAAAACAATCATCAATCTTTCTGTCTACTACAAAAGCATAATATATTGAAATAGTTGCTTGTTGTGCACAAGTACTTTGGATGAAGCAAACATTACAAGATATTTAGTTTGAATGCAAGAAACCAATTCTCATATTGTGTGATAATACTAGTGCTATAAGAATTTCAAAGAACCCTATGATGCATTCAAAAATAAAACACATACCTATCAAGTACCATTTTTTAAGAGAACAAGTTGTAAACCAAGTTGTTAAATTGGATTATGTGACTACAAAGAAACATATTTCCGATATCTTTACTAAACCTCTTCTTAGAGAATCTTTCGAGTATTTCAAAAAGAAATTAGGGGTGGTGTATAAGCCATCCAATCAATAATAGCTCATGAAAAGATGTCGAAGAGGCACTACAATATGCGAGAAGGGAACATTCTTAGGGTTAGATGCAAAGAAATTTGTTTGACTACAGAACCAAATAATACATAGTACATTGACAGGGGGAGAATATCCCTTTCGCCATTGATGTCAAAGGGGGATAATATATAGAAAGGGGTAGAGTTGCAAAAAACATAGGAACACCAAGATAACTATGTGTTTCCATCAATGATAAAGGGGGATATTGTTGAAAAGGTGTTGTCATTGATGCCAAAGTGGACATGGTGATGTCCTTAATGTTGTCACTGTGTAGTATGCTCAACAAGTTGTATACCATTGTTGTTAAGATAAAAAAGACACTAAGAAGACTCTATGTTAATAACGGTGAAGGATCTATAGAAGAAGCATGAGGAAACAAAGAAAGGATGAAGAATATGTTCAAATTAATGACAAGAAAGAACAAGGAAGAGTAGAGAGTGCATGAGATGGAGTCAAAGTCGTAGGGGGCATAAATTTTGAGAATACAAGAAATAAGAAGGAAAAATTTCATGTTCATATATTCCACATTTTTTGGGAAAATCATATTCGAAGGGTTTATATTGAAAAATATCTTTTACATCAATTGAAAGTGAATAGAGGAGCTAAAGAAAGTGAATAGAGGAGATAAAGAACCTTGTGTGCAGAGTAACCTTTTAGTATGAAGAATAGTGGAGATGGAGACGGTTAAATCGTAACTGTTGATTCTATAATATCAACAACCAAGATCAAAGTTTTGAGGCCCGTGGTGGGAACTAAAAAATGACAATCCCAAGATGTCATGGAGAATCAGAAGTATGTGTGAAGAAATGAAATAGTCCCACAGACCCGTGGTGAAATATTGATGAATGTGACAAGGAATGAGTATTCGTGATGGAATGGAGAAAAGGGATGTATACAAAGAGTTGAATGAAATATGTCTTCTTCCGAAGTTTTGTGAAATATGACTAAGTGTAGGATGGCGGATGGATGAACGAACAAGAGAACAATTCCCAAAGTAGTGCGACAAACTCTTCTTCTACAGTTGAACTTAAAAGACTAAGTATGGAACACAAAATCTAAAAAAGAAAGGTTAAGTCCCAAAAACAGATGGAAGGACTTTTAATTACAATTGGAGAAGTGATGATGCATGCTCATGGACCCATCGTTCCATGAAGAATATGAGAAAATGACTAAGTGTTGAGATGCCACAGAGCAACGAAGAATCAAAGATGTGTAAAAAAGTGATTGTGAACCCATAGACCCATGGACCCGTGGTGAGATATTACAAAAATCGATGTGTCAAGACTTCATGGAGACAGTGAAGCACGATGAAGCATTGGGAATATGAGAAGACTAAGAGAAAACCTACGACCCCGTGGACCCACGATGAAAAATTGGAAAAAAACTAAGTACCAAGAATTGGATGGAAAAAGAAGTCTCGAAAAATGATGAAGTTTTGAGACTTCGTAGAGAGAGTGAGAATGAAAGAATATGGGGAAGATGAGAAGAATATGATCGAATCCATGGACCCACTGTAATATCTTGAAGAATTGGCTAAGTATGAAGAAATAACCAAGTACCAAGAATAAGAGATCGAATGACCTAGAAGGTGTGAGATTCGATGGTCCAGAGGTTTCCACATGTCGCATATCGTCTAGAGAGAAAGAGATCTCACGCCCTAGGAGATTACCACATGTCACAGATCAGGCGGTCCAAACGACCCATAATGAAATGTCTTGAAATGTGTCTAAGTGTGGGTGTAAAATGAGTGTGGCGGAACTTGGGGGTGCTATTTAGAGGTGACAGAAGTATTAAAATTTATTCCTTAGACCCGTGGTGAATGAGATCAATGGTCAAGATTAATACAAGGTCTATATTAGATAGTTGTTGTGCATTATGGTTACATTGCATGTTTTGATGAGTAGTGAATGGATCAATGACCACGATTGATTCGAGAAGAATATCTGACGGTTGCACATCATGATTGCATATTTTTTTCTTGAATACAGATAAGAATATCAATGGTCGAGATCAAATCAAGGACAGATTGGATGACTATTGAGCACTGAGGGTGTATTGTGCGGTAATGAAGAAAATCAATGGACAAAATTGAATCTTAGAACAAATCCAACAGTAGATGTACGTTGAGCTCGTTCTTGAACAAGTCAAGCATGAAAAGGAAGGGATGCATAAAGGTTGTTAAGGAACGTTGGAGCTTGGTTTTATGGAGATCTAGAACCAAGCTAGTATTCTTTGGATATGTGGAAAAATCTTTGGGTGTATATTTTATATAAATATCCATGATCTTGTGAAGTTTTAGATGGCATCGTGAAGAGATGTAACGAAAAATCTGAGTTGGTGGAACTAAAGGTGAGAAGAGTAGCAGAAAGAATGAAAAGGAATGTCTCAGGGTGGTTGGGTAGTGTAAGGAAGTTTAATTGGAAGCATATTTATTTTAGGGAAGAAGGGTGGTACAAGGTAGAGGATTGGTGTGTCAACAAGTGCTTGGAAACATATTTGAGGCACTTCACATCAGACCAACAATCTCAATGGGTTCATTGGTTACCACTCGTTGAATGGTGGTACAACACATCTTATCATGGTGTTACTCACATGACTCCCTTTGAGGCAGTCTATGGTTAAAATCCACCTTCTATATTATCCTACCTACCCAGTGTCTCCAAGTTCCAAGACATCGACAAAACCTTTACAGTCCAAGCTACCATTTTTTATAACCTCAAAAAGAATCTGGTCATGCCTCAAAAATCACATGAAGCAACAAGCTAATCAAGGTTGTTCAGAACACCACTTTGTTGAAGGGGATCAAGTGTTTCTTCATTTGCAACCTTATAAGAAAGCATTCCTCAAAGAAGATCATTGCTAAAAAATTTCTCCTAAGTTTTATGGCCATTATACAATCCTCAAGTGTGTGAGGCCCATGGCTTACAAGTTATCTCTCCCTAGTCACTCTAAGCTCCATCCAGTTTTTCATGTTTCCTACTAAAAGAAAGTGATTGGAACCAAGTTCCAGATTCAAACTAGTATCCCTGACCTGGATGAAGAAGGCTCCATTTGGTTGCAACCCCAAGCAGTATTGGGCCAACACAAGCGTCATCTCCATTAGTGCACAATCAAGGAAGTTTTAATACGGTGGAACAATACACAACCCGAGGATGCCACATGGGAGTCAAATGCCATTCTGCAACAATTCCCACATCTGAAGCCTTGAGGAAAAAATGTTGTTTTTCAAGGGTGGGGGGAGGTATGTTAGGGTGCTAACCTCCTTGACTCCTCAAGTAGATAGAATAATATGTTTTGCTATGTAATAAAGGATGACATTAAAAAATAAGGCCTTTGTAATAATGTGAACACATCTAATGTAATAAGACTTACTAGAAGGTTTCAGCTCTAGAATGTTCTCTAGAAGATATAAATAGTATAAATAGGGGTAGAAAGCATAGAAAATGTTTGTCTTGTGAATTAATTTGTACTCGAGCTCTTCTCTGTTGGAGGTTTCCCCCTCGAAGAGGCAAGTTAACTTTTCTCTAAAGATAATAAAGGTATAATCTTTTGGATCAATTATATCATTCTACTTACAATTTCGTTCTTTCTGCTAACAATTATGATAGAAATTATATTTCTTCTTTGCATATTTCCTTCCATTACCTTACTATTTATTGTGGTATTCCTAACCATATCCTTTTTGTTTTGTTGCAATACTATGCAGTGACATTGAAAGTATTGCTTGCCTTCCTGCAATATCAAGTTTGGTTTGTGGTGAGTAAAATATATATGTGAGTTCATGTATGTTGTTGTTTTATGGAATGAGTTGCTTCACTATAATGGTATTTGTTATGTCAGGGAATGAATTGCTTCATATTAATGGTATTTAATGAATTTCATTAATGGAGATTGGTAACTATATTTCTTAGATTTCTTTAATGAAATTCGTTAAATATGGAGTCTATATATCTAAGGAATCCACAATTAAATCATTAGCGCACTTGATTTGTAGGAGAAAATTGGTCTGAGTAGAGTATTGCTTCTAGTCTATCAATAATTTAAGTCTTATAGATACCCACCATCGCTTTTTATAACCTCAATCCTTAATTAATGTTTTATGTTTGATTGGGCATTAAGACTTATGGAAATCTATGGCTTTGTAGGTTTAATAACAACCAACTTTAATTTATGATTGTTGTTAGTTTTTGCTTCACACTATGTCAAAGTAATAATTTTCTAGATTTAATAACAACTAGCATAGATCCATCTTAACCGGGAATCAAACCCGAATCAAACTCAAAGATGGATTAAATCTCTAGAAATACAAACCTTTCCTCAAGTTTTAAACTCTAATAAAATTTTTCACATCACATCTAGAAATTTGATTTGATTGATTTTTTGAAAATATATCCCTTTGTAGATTTGATTGATTTTTTTGAAAATATATCGCTTTGTATTGTATTATTTGATTTGTTGTGATGGATCAACACAACGACAACAAGATTAAAAATATAAAAGTTTAAATCCAAATTTCTTTCACAGATATTGATGATCATCGAATCTCACGAGATACTGTATATAAATCTACATTAATATTGCAGTACACAATACTCCATGATTATGTATGGGTGTGTGTATATCGAATACTGCTTATACCAATGCACCCGAACACTGCAGATCTGATTTGAGTGGTGTACAATCAAATAGTTTAAAGGCTGGGTGTCCCATTAAAAATATTCTTCCGTGGAGCCTGTGCGTTTGCAGCTCCTTTTTGGACAGAAAGATTTTGTTATTAGTGAGAGCGGACAATGAATGTGATCCAGGAAGCAGAACGCAGGCACCTGAATTTAATTCTTTAGGATCCGTCGAATAAATGTGTCTGCTAAATCGTCTCGTGCATTTCACTTACCGAAATCTCCGCGTCTCAACTCAATTTGGCGTCGGCCTGGTGTCTGATGAAGCGTGACAGCGGAGTTTTTTGTGTTTCAAACGCCGCGTCCGCTAAAAGGGCGATTTTTTTCTCTGTCTCTCCTTTTTTTCCGGAATCCGTCGAATAAAATGTGTGTGCTAAATCGTCTCGAGCATTTCACTTACCCGAAACTCCGCGTCTCAAATCAATTTGGCGTCGGCCTGCCCTCTGAGGAAGCATGACACGATTCATTATTCCCGTAACCTGTAAGGATTACGGAGTTATTTGTGTTTCCAACGCCGGGTCCGCAAAACAGGCGATTTTTTCATTAATTAGAATATTTTCCGTTTTTAAGAAGCTAAATGCCCAAAGGTGATTATTAGTCTTATTTTGATTAATTATAATACATTATGTTTAATAATTATCCATCATGTTTAATCATATTCAATCATGTAAATCAATGCAATCATAGTAAACTATGTTTTGTTAAAATGGGTGATCATAGTTAATTATGATCAATTATAGTAACTATGGTTAACCATAGTCCTCATAATGTTGTTTGAGCTTTTTGAAATATCAAACTTTTCAAGTTGGACACTCCACTCTTCATGAGGGACAAATAAAAGTGAAATAATCCTCATAATCAACTATGATTAACCACATTGACCTTTACTCAACTAATGTGAAAAGCTAATTATAGTGAACCATCATCAACCATAATGAACATGATGAATGTGATCAACCATACTCAAATATCATTAACATAGTCAACTATTCTATAATTCATTATGGTAGAGATGTAGGTAAGGCTTAGGTCTATCATATGTAGGATTCCATAAAATAACACTAATAACAAATAGCAATAGTAATACTATGTGTTAGTCATAGTCATATATACTACAAATGGAAATAAAAACTATTTCTATATATATGAACAAGAGAGATTTGATAGTTACATGTAATCTAAAAATGGCTAGATGTGTTATCCAAATATATATACAAATGGAAATAAAAACTATCTCTCTATATATAAATGAAATGAGAGAGATTTCATAGGCACACATAATATAAAAATGATTATGTAGAGAGATATAAGAATAGAGATCCTAGATTTAAATAGATAAAAATACTAAAGATATGATATTTACATAAAAATATTGTTACAATGTAAATATAAATATTTTAACAACAACCAAAATTGTATTTTTACATACTCATCTCTCCATAAGTTGTGAGTTGTGAATTATACTAAGTTGAGATAGGTTACACCAACACTAAATCCATCTTAAATGATAAAAGATAAAAAAATGCACCTAGTGAGATTGGGTTCCTTCAAATTATTGATAAAGTTGGTGAATGCCTAAAGGTGATTATTAGACATAATTTCACACTTTCTATTGGAAAAACAATGATGAATGAGGTTGTGTGAAGTAGAAAGGATGAAAAAAAGATGATAGTTCATGAGTAAGTCAACTTGTTAAATATACTATATTATGGCTAATTAATGATAAGGTTGATTATGATTAATCATAATGAATTTTTAGTTAAATCCAATTAGTTGTAATAACTTAAATTATTATCAATGGTTAATATGTTTGAGTATGGATAATTATGATTACTCTTAGTTAAGATAATAAAATATGATTAATTAGAGTAAATTATGTTTAGCAATTATTAACCATGGTTGATATGTAAACACTCATGGATATTCAACTAGAATTATCCGTCACAATAAATCTTGATCACATATTTATTATCACTAGCTTAGTGTTGAAATTTATGAAATAACTAAAATAAAAAAAAATTAAGGAACAACAAAATGAACACACCATCCACACAAATGAAAAACAAATGTGACTTGAGAAACCCTATATAGGATAAAACCCAACTAGCAG
Source organism: Picea glauca (assembly GCA_000966675.3). Classification (NCBI taxonomy): domain Eukaryota; kingdom Viridiplantae; phylum Streptophyta; class Pinopsida; order Pinales; family Pinaceae; genus Picea; species Picea glauca. Next base: position 250,192 of record JZKD02S0057628.1, on the reverse strand, counting down.
GTGAGGCCTATGCTCTGTACTCTCTTTTCTTTAGTTAAGAAATGCAAGTACAAAGAAAGGGGCACTATCTATAGAGTTTCTTTTGACATTATCGCTTGAATGGTTGCTACAAAATCTTCCACCTCCTTTCTTATGCTCTAAAATCCCACTCCTAGATGTTATTCTCAACTATGGAACTAGTGCAACGATAAAAGAATGAAACCCCTTCTCTTCCTAGTAGCCTAGTATTAATGTAGTTTGATAGTCATCTAGTGTTTGGGCTAGGGTTTTTGCATGCACCTCAACTATCAATTTATGTTAGGATTTTACATCCTCTAGAATCTTCTTGAAATTCCATACATGAATATCCCACATGTATGAGTCATGGGGTATGACATGGAATCCACTATGTACCATGGTGGTCACCATGGTAGGTCAACTTGTGGGAGGCATAACTTCTAGATATGAGCTTCAATTGAGGTGATTTTCAAATTGATAAAAGATCTTGGTGTGTATAACAACATCGATGACTTAAGAGCTATGATTCTCACAAATATTTAACCCTCAAAAGTGTCGTTTGATGCCTCAAATTGGTTTTAGAAGGTTTTGGATCCCAAATCTTCAAATTGGGACCTACCAGTAAAATGCACCCTGCAAGCCAATTCCTCCATTTTTTCCACCCAAAAAATACCAATGTAGGTGAAAAATTATACAATGATACATTCTTGATCAACAACTAATCATAGCCAACCATGTGAACTAAGGTAATCATAGACATCCATAGTTAACCATTATCAACATGGTCAACCATAGTCATTTATAGCAAACTATGGTCAATTATAGTAATTATGGTTAACCATAGTCATCATAATCAACTACAATTAACCACAGTGAGTCAAAGCGACCTTAGCTTAAATAATGTGGAAAATTATATTAAAACATGGTTAAATCATATTCAATCATCCTCAATTGTTCTTGTAGTTACTAAGGATTTTCAATCAAAGTCACACATCAAAGGTGTTGAAAAAAACACAATCTATAAATTCATTAATATTAACCAACCTTACACACAATATGCTATCGTAAAATTAATTTTAGAAAAGACACTGAACCAAAATCCCAACAAGTTTAACAAATGGTCAATGCTCTTATGCCTCTTTGCATTCATAGAGCCTATGTAAAGGCTCTAAATGACACAACCAATACATTACACAAAATAAATCAAAGGAGAGGGAAAGGCCCTTTGCCCATTCACAAATGGAGTAAGTTAAAAGGTGGAAAAAATCAACTATTTTTTTGTTGATATTCTTCTCCAAATTTATTAGGAATTTTATTAGAAGTTATAATTCCACTTGATTGATGGGAACTTTTCCCATGAAACTTTGTTGTTAAGGTTTTTAGCCCATTGTAAGAAGACCCACATGGACAAAATTAAAAAAAAAATTGTAGCCTAGGGTGGAACTTTCCCTCCCTGAAAATAGTAGGTTCGCTAGAAAGGTTGAGTTTGTCCACATTTTAACTCATTCCATTCACAAACTGATTTGGATTATTTTTGAGAATGAAATTAAAGCAGAGATATTACAATGAAATACACATAAATATTTCCAGAAAGAGAGAAATACAATAATACATGATTTCTATTAATGAAAGAAATGTATAGAGACTGTAAAAATACAGAGTGAAAGACTCGCTAGCATGGTGGCAACTTATCTCTGAGAAGAGATGCGATGGCTATTCACATTCACAAGAATATGATTGTTATAATGAGGCAATTGTTTTCTCTATTTCTCCATTTTTTTTTTCGGATTCCATCGAATAAAATGTGCGTGCTAAATCATCTCAAGCATTTCACTTACCCGAATCTCCGTGTCTCAAATCAATTTGGCGTCGACCTATTTTCCAAGGAAGAATGGCATAATTCATTATGCCTGTAACCTTTAAGGATTGCAGAGTTATTTGTGTTTCCAATGTCGGGTCTACAAAATAGGCATTTTTTGGGCGATTTTTACATTAATTAGAATATTTTCCATTTTTTTAAAGAAGCTAGATGCCCAAAGGTGATTATTAGTCATGGTTTAGTACTTCTCGCATCCTCTAGAATCTTCTTGAAATTACATACATGACTATCCCCACATGTATGAGTCATGCAGTATGACGTGGAATACCATGGTGGTCACCATGGTAGGTCAACTTGTGGGAGGCATAATTTCTAGATATGAGCTTCAATTGAGGTGATTTTCAAATCGAAAAAAATATCTTGGTGTGTATAGCGACATCGATGGCTTAAGATCTATGGTTCTCACAAATATTTAACCCCCAAAAGTGTCATTTGATGCCTCAAATTAGTTTTAGAAGGTTTTGGACCCCAAATCTCCAAATTGGGACCTGCCAGTCAAATGCACCCTGCAAGCCAATTCCTCCATTTTTTCCACCCAAAAAATACCAATGTAGGTGAAAAATTATATAATGATACATTCTTGATTGATGGCTAATCATAGCCAACCATGTGAACTAAGGTAATCATAGACATCCATAGTCAACCATGATCAACATGGTCAACCATAGTCGTTTATAGAAAACCATGATCAATTATAGTAATTATGGTTAACCATAGTCATCATAATCAACTACAATTAACCACAATGAGTCAAAGTGACCTTTGCTAAACCAATGTGGAAAATTATATTCAAACATGGTTAAACCATATTCAATCATCCTCAATTATTCTTGTAGTGACTAGGGATTTTCAATCAAAATCACACATCAAAGGTGTTGAAAAAAACCACAATCTATAAATTCATTAATATTGACCAACCTTACACACAATATGCTATCGTAAAATTAATTTTAGAAAAGACACTCAATCAAAATCTCGGCAAGTTTAACAAATGGTTAATGCTCTTAGGCCTATTTACATTCATAGATCCTATGTAGAGGCTCTAAATGACACAACCATTACATTACACAAAATAAATCAAAGGAGAGGGAAAGGCCCTTTTCTCATTCACAAAACTCAACTATTTTTTTGTTGATATTCTTCTCCAAATCTAGTAGGAATTTTATTAGAAGTTATAATTCCACTTGATTGATGGGAGCTTTTCCCATGAAAATTTGTTATTAAGGGTTTTAGCCCATTTTAAGAAGATCCACATCGACAAAATTTCAAAAAAAAAATGTAGCCTAGGGTGGAATTTTCCCTCCCTGAAAATAGTAGGTTCGCTAGAAAGTTTGAGTTGGTCCACATTTTAACTCATTCCATTCACAAACCGATCCAGATTATTTTTGAGAATGAAATGAAAGCAGAGATATTACAATGAAATACACATAAATATCGCTAGAAACAAAGAAATACAGTAATACATGATTTCTATTAATGAAATAAATGTATATAGATTGTAAAAATACAGAGTGAAAGACTCACTATCATGGTGGCAACTTATCTCTGAGAAGTGATGTAATGGATACTCATGTTCAAAATAAGATGATTGTTACAATGAGGCTACAAAGGCATATTTAACATAAGGAAAATACAAAACCCTAACCCAGGAAGATGAAAATCCAAAAGGTTTGTAGGCCCCGATGGGGGTAGTTGATACATCAACTTCCCAGGGGCATAACGTTTTCATACGATCTCTGTTTGGGGTGCTCGATACACCGTTGGAAAGGTATAACCAAGAAGAACTATTTTTTACTCCCGCATGCTAGTGGATTTGATAGTTGTTTGGGTCCCAAATCCCCAAAAAACGTTGTTTAGGGCATCAAAACGACCCTGAAAGTTTTGGAACCCGAAAAACTATCGAAAAACTACCAAGGTGGAAAATTGTTCTTTGAGGCAGTGGAATAGGTGGGTGGCCACCGATATCCACCTGAATCAATCCTCCCTACTTAGGAATAAATGGTCTCCATTGCGTTGAGTTCCCGGGGGAGAGGGGGAAGTGTTTGTTGAATCTGAATCTTGGTTAGTTGCTTTCCTTGTTGGGGAAGTTGTGTTGCTTAGCTTATTGTGTTGAGATTAAGGTAGCTACGAGAGGTATTTACCTCCACGTGTAAACTTGACAAGAATAGAATATCCCAGGAAGCAAGAAGAAACCCTAATGAGTTTCCTAATAACCCTAGAAGACAAGTCGACTCAAGAGGATAATTTGTATTAGGTTATTAGCCTCCAAGAGAAGAAGTCGACTGGAAGAAATAATACATACTGAGTAAATAGGTACCTAGAATGAGAAGTCAGCCCAGACAATTAGCCAAAATTAGTATAAATACAGGAGGCCAGTCTTCATTCTGGAAAGCATTCTCAGAATTGCAGAGCAACACTTGTGCGCACTGCAGTTGCCCAGTTTGTGTGCAAGTTTGGAGGAGAGATGTCGTTGTAGCTGCTGCAGCTAGCATATTTCGGTTTTGGCTTGGACTATCTCTTGGTTATGGTTTGGACTATCTGATCAGCTCTTGTTTGGTGCGCTATCCTTGGAGAAAGGTGTGCTACCCTTTGTTTGGCTATCTAGCCTAGGGTTTGCTTCCAAAATGATTCTTTGCCAAGGTTAAGGTGCTCAGAGGGTGGCTTCAGCCTATGGTTGGGTAACAATAATGATATTGTGGATGGTAAAATGAGCACATACATTATATTCTAACTGTTTATGGGTCCACAACTCCTTCATTCAGTCTAATCACTTGAAGGAAGCATAGATATAAGGATATTAAGCTCGTTGAAGAACTGTCGCTAGGGTTTCTAGCAGGAGCAGTCACCAAAGCACTACAGCTAGGGTTACTAGCAGGTGCAGTTGCAGAATCACTATTCCTCTCGTTTAGGCACCTTAAGTGAAGGGATTGACCTAATTCCCGGATAGACCAGTGCACCCTAGTCTAGCGCATCTCCTGGTACTCTCAGCAAGCCAAGATGTCAAGTTTGAGTTTTTGGTCAAATCTAGGGTTGACCAAGTCAAAGCAGCCATGACTTACTCTATGAAGTCAGAAAACAAGTTAGATGGAGCTTATAACTTCAGAGCGTGGAAGACAAGGATTGACCTCATCCTTGCCAAGAATAAAGCGTTGGATATTGTGAAAGGAAAGATCGTGAAACCATAGTTTGAAGAAGGAAAAGAGAAAGAACTGCAGAACGTTGCAGTTATGGAAAAGTTCAAAGACAGTGACATCAATGCCATGAGTATCACAGTGGAATCTAGAAAATACCACTTGATACCCTACATCTCCCATCTTGACTCATCGAAGAAGATGTACGATGCCCTAACAAACCTCTTCTTAGTCAGAAACATTGGATAAGTAATGAGTCTGAAGAATGAGCTCTGTGACACAAAGATGAATGATGATGACAACATAACATCATAATTTGAGGTATACTAGAAAGATACCCTTGTATGCAGATGGAAGAAGACAACTTGGTGGAGAACCTCCAATGCACATCAGAAGCATGGTGAATATTTTCTATAATAGAGATACTGTATCGAAATGATTACTTAGAAGATCAGGATGATGGATTGCCAATCCATGAAAAATATCTCATGATGACAGAAGAAGTGCCACATGGATATGTTCCAGTGTGACCCTTTCCATGATGTTATGAGCTAGCAGGAACCAAAGAGGAATCCAACAATGATATACTTTATTGATCAGAGCTATATGAAGCTTTAGGGAAAACCAGTGTTCCAGAACGAAGTACATTTGAAATCAAGTATTACATTATCCGTGATGAAGTCCAGAAAGGAGAAAGTGGTTCTCCAAATACATATCTCCACAGATGAGTAGATAAGTAGACATTTTGGTAAATATTTTGTCCAAGATGAAAGAATTTGCGTACTCAAGATGGAGCTTGTGGAGACGACTTCCTTATTGAAAAGGAAGAGATAACTCCCAGGTTGGGAGGGAGCACTGATGTGTTATTAATTGATGGATAGTAATTTTTCAGTTAAAAAATGGTCTAGGATGAGCAGTTCCTTTCCAGTTTGGAAAGTGGTTTGAGATTTCTGACAGACAGGCATTTTCCAGTTTGGAAAATGGTCTAGATCGAACGGTCATTTTCGTAATGAAAATGGTTCGATGGATTGTTGATGTACCATAGAAAATGATTTCCCATTGTGGTTAACATGGGGAATGGTCTAGGGTAGTCTCTCTTCTTGAGGGTTACTCAGAAAGACTAGGCCACCTCGTCAGACAACGATTTCCCATTGTGGTTAACATGGAGAATGGTTCGTTTTTGAGGCTGGTGTAGGAAAATCATTTCCTTAGGAAATGGTCCAGATAATCATTCCTTAGGGAAGATTCATTCTCTCCAAGTTGCACTTTGTTTAGTGTTGGAGGAATGGATCAGGGTGGGGAATGGTCCAGGTTCAACAATCGGGGACAAACATTCCTTAGGGAAGAACCATTCTCTCCAGGTTACACTTTTTCTAGTGTCAGAGGAATGGCCCAAGGTGGGGAATGGTCCAAGCTCAGAAATCCGGACAGTTATTCTTCCTTTCTTGAGAAGAATAGTCCAAATAGCTCATCATTGATGTTTTACATTTTGAGGGAAGATGCTCTTCCAAGATCTCATAGATGTGAGTGGAAGAATGGCCCAGATGATTCAGTTTATATCATAACAATGTTTTCTGTGCAGGTTGATATCAGATGATTTTTATAGAGACTATATGTCTCTAGACAGTAGATGTATGATAATGTGGTGGATGTGTTCCACTAATTGTGAATATACGTCACAGATCAATTATTTGTGTGCTACTTGGTGTGGTAGTGTACCAGTGGGTTTTAGTTGTGTACTGATATGGATAGACACAGTTGTGTTCTATTAAATGATATTGTTCATATTGCCTTGAAGACTATCAATAGTGTTGGAAATGATTATCACCTAGATGGATGATCAAAGGACAGAGATTTCCCAGAAGAAAATGGTTCAGAACATTTAATCTTCTAGGACATATGTCCAGATTAGAAGAATGGATCTTGTGTCACTCTGTGGTGTGAGTGACTTATCCAACATCATGTCTGATTACTCAAATGGAGTATGGTTTTGAGAGATGATGTAGCTGATGACACCGATGGTGATGATGATGCTCATGATCTAGTCATGAGATAGTCTATACAACTATGTTGATGCTACCAGGTGAATGGTATGTTTGTGCTCAAGACCATTACCTGTAATACCTCCCTAGCTAGGAGGGAGTGTTGATATTACGGTAGCTGCGGGAGGTATTTACCTCCATGTGTAAACCTGACAAGAATAGAATATTCTAGGAAGAAAGAAGAAACCTTAATGAGTTGGCTAATAACCCTAGAATACAAGTCATCTCAAGAGGATAATTTGTATTAGGTTATTAGCCTCCAAGAGAAGAAGTTGGCTAGAAAAAATAATATATACTTAGAAAATAGTAACCCAGAATAAGAAGTCAGCACAGGAAGTTAGCCAGAATCAGTATAAATACAGGAGGCCAATCTTCATTCTGGCAGGCATTCTCAGAATTGCAGAGCAACACTTGTGCGCACTGCAGTTGCCCAGTTTGTGCGCAAGTTTGGAGGAGAGTTGTTGTTGTTATCAGACAAATTGGTAGGTGCGGATGCTAACTGATCTCCCTAGATCCACCTATATCTAGAACAAAACACACCAGAACATGATGCTTTCCTTAAGTTTTAGATATTGAATTTGCTAACTAAAGAGGGATGGGTGACATACCGTTTAAATGTCGCTTCCTCTCACCATCGCCATCCTGGCTCCATTCCAATGCTCATACAATGATGAACCTGCAAAAGAACACAACCAACCAAAGTGATAGCAATAGCATAAACTCAATATAAACCTATGTATGTGATCAAGGAATCATACAA
>JZKD02S0057628.1:165530-177163 GCA_000966675.3 Picea glauca | reverse complement strand
GAAAAAGAACAAATATGAGGTTTGTGAATGGAATGAGTTAAAATGTGGACAAACTCAACCTTTCTAGTGAGTCTATTATTTTCAGCAAGGCAAAGTTCCACCCTAGTCTACAATTTTTTTTGAAATTATGACAATGTGGGTCTTCTTAAAATGGAATAAAACCCTTAACAACAAAGCTTCATGGGAAAATTTCCCATCAATCAAGTGGAATTATAAATTCTAATAATATTCCTACTAGATTTGGAGAAGAATATCAACAAAAAGATAGTTGAGTTTTCCACCTTTTAACTTACTCCACTTGTGAATCAGCAAAGGGCCTTTCCCTCTCCTTTGAATTATTTTGTGTAATGTATATGATTGTTTCATTTAGAGCATGTGCATAGGCTCTATGAATGTAAAAAGGTCAAAGAGAATTGACCATTTGTTAAATTTGTAGAGATTTTGGTTGAGTGTCTTTTATAAAATTCATTTTACGATAACATACTGCGTGTAAGGTTGGTTAATAATAATGCATTTATAGATTGTGGTTTTTTCATCACTTTTGATGTGTGACTTTGATTTAAAATTCCTAGTCACTACATGAATAATTGAGGATGATTAAATATTGTTTAACCATGTTTGAATACAATTTTCCACATTAGTTGAGAAAAGGTCACTATGACTCACTATAGTTAATTGTAGTTGATTATGATGACTATGGTTAACCATAATTACTATACTTGATCGTAGTTTTCTATAATTGACTATGATTGACCATGTTGATCATGGTTGACTATGGATGTCTATTATTACCTCAGTTCACATGGTTGGCTATGATTACAATAATTCTTGGTTGGGATCCATTTCATATGAAACCTCTCCATTGAGAGAAATTTTGGTCTCCAAAATCTCAAAGGAAACCAATCTAGATAAATGTACCTTCTATCTTATTCTTTCAAGCATGTCTTTGACTCTGGCTCCTGGCTATAGCTATGACTCTGGCTATGGATTTGGCTCATGGATCTGGATACTAGCCCTAGTTCTAGCTATGGCTCAAGCTTTAGTTGTTGGCTCTCTTATTCTTGCACTAGACATAAGTCTTCTCACTAACTTTCATCTCTGAGCAATCTCTAGATCTAGAATTTTCCCTTAACATTCATTCCCATATCACTCTTAGTCTTAGAGATGGTCCATATTGGTAGAAAATGAAGACAATTCAAGTGTTATTTTGTTTATTCAATGTGACCATAGCATGCCATGCCATCATGTAGGAATTCCACAAGAGAAGTGTGGTATACATTCTCTTTCTAGGATCAATTACTTCCTAGAAAGGAAACAACTCTCTAGTTCTTGTAATTACTCACAATCACGTCATGAAGTTCTCAAGGATTCCTCCAAAGTTCATTGATCACCATCAACCAATCTACTACACATTGTCAAGAAGGAAAAATTATTTTGGAAGAGTGTAGGTATCAATTGGAATGGTGCATCCTTGGTTATTGGCATCATCTCATTGTCCTCTTCGATGGTTATGATGACCTCATATGATTATATATCTACTTGGAAAGCTTCTTCTCCTTGGATTGGAGATGTATAAATATCTTCATATTCTATACTCTTCACTCTCCATTCCATTCTCTTGGTTATGGAACTTCTATGGTGAATCTCTGGATGAAGTTTCCAACACATTTATTCCCAATGTCCACTCAACTTATAGTGGTGGAAAAATTTCTTATTGGTGCTACATGGACTACTTGGCATGCTCATTTTCTCCCTATGTCTTTAAGTCTTCTATTGAATTGGGGAAGAATTTGTGTCCCTATTCCTCTAAAAGAAATCAGGCTCGTGGCATGTGGCTTGATTCTCCCAACAAGATGCCTCAATATGTCATTTCTTCTTGTAAAAAAGAGTAAGTCATTGAATACCAATAATTAACAATGTTGTGGAATTTCCTCTTGCAATAGTGGGAAACAAACGATGTCTTGTTTGAGGTAGCCCTCTTGGTATAATTATTCTTCTTTCCATGGATATTTTTCTTGTTTACTCTTCTCAATGATGTTGTGGTTTGATTCCATGCACCTTCTTCATTGTGTTCCTTCTTCAATCTACCAAGAGAAGGATGAGGTGGTATTGGGTTTTGACCTTCATTTGTTATTGCTCTTCCTTCTGATGAATACGCCAACTCTATCACGTCTTTCACTTGCAAAAAGTGATCATAATACTCATGGTATTTTCCATTCTACCATCAAATCCTAGGCCTTCATGCATGACCCACAATGTAGCTACAATGGGGCTCAAGATGTCTTTCCTTCTCTTTCCTAGCCCTTGTCCATCATATCCCATCTGAATTAATAGTTTGGAACCAATTACTTTGGTATTAATTTCAAAATCGCCCAATTTTTCTCAATAAATGTCTATTGAAGGTGAACTTACCAAAGTGGTCTCATTCATGGTGTTTGCTTCAACAATGGCAATGGAAAGTGGCCTTGCTTCCTAGTGCTATTAGACAGTTTCTTGGAGATTTTCCAAGGTATGCTTATTCTCTTCCCATTGTTTTTGTAACCAAGCCATCATCTAATTTATCCTATCTTATTTTAAGATATACAACTAAATGACCTTATCTCCCAAGTGCACAAGATAAACTATTTTCTTGTCCTAATCTTCCATGACAATTGTGAGAGAGTCTTTGCATTAAACCAATTGCTTATATTGAAATGGCATCAATTTGGAATAGATGTCAATGTTATTATCCTTCTCTGCCATCCTCTAGTTGAAAATTTGGAACCACTCCTTCAAGTGCTTATTCTCCTCTTGAAGGTGATAATTTCTATTCATTAAGTATTCCAATCTCTCTCTACTTTATTTGCCCATGTTGAGTTTGCACTCCCTTTAAACTATGATTATTTTCATCACAATCAATGATTCAACTACCCTAATACCTTATCATCCATAAACAAGGGACTTTATAGCCCACTTTCTTCACCAACATGGATATTGTGTGGAATTTTCTTCTCAACTATGTTCTTAGTGTTTTATATAGAGATTTATTTAATGAAGACTAGGGTTGTTCTTGGGTGTAACCTATATACAACACTAGACTCTACCTTCCATAATTATATTATATATCTATTCTCAATGAAGCCTCTAATCGAGAATGATTATCTAGCTCATTTATCTGTGTAAACTACAGACAAGAAAACATATGAAATGTACTGGAAATTATATGTTCTCACTGAGACAACCAATGACAGGTCTCTAACTCTGTCATTGAAAACTTTGTATAACCTACTATCAAGTATGCCAATTGTTATCACATAAAATTGTCAAATTCCTGTGGGTTTGTGGTTTCTACCTAAGTCTGTAATTTTTCCCCGGTCTCCCTATTTTCCCAGCCCACAGCCAGTCGTCTAAATCCTCGATCATGCAGGCCACAACCATGAACACAAAGTACAACTTTCCTCAAAATCCATTTTGGGCTTGAAGCACAAGCAGAAGGCAATTTTAATCTTTCAATGACGGAGATCCATCAAGCGAATCGATCGACGACGCACATTATTTAGGAAGGTTAAAATTTGTGCAAATTTTTGCACCAGAGCAAAAGCCCGAAGTCAAAGGGTCGAGCAAAGATTTAATCTGGGCCATAGATCTCATTAGGAGAGATCAACAGTGGAAAATAATCATGGGAATCGAGAGTTCGAAATATCGTTAAAGTTGTTCATCAAAGGTCCAAACTCCGGAAACCTGAAATCAGCAGGAGCCGTTTGATTCAAAGGGACACGTGGCACCAGATCTAAGAAGTCACGGTTTCACAAATCAGAGTTTTTAGCATGGAGCACGACGCAAGTTTGCGAAGTGAGAAATCATGAAGCGCCTAGGAATTGGGCCCATGTTCATAGCCCATGGTCATATGGAAAGAGGGGCCATAAAGAAGGGTAAGCGCCTATTGAACAGATGACTACTGGGATTTTTTGGAAGAAATCGTGGTCATGAAATTCAAAGAGAATCTGACCATTGATCTGAATAAGGCCATTTCACAATTTTGAGCATCGAGATATTTGGAATCAAGTGGAGTGGAGACTCCCAAAAGACAAAATCCTGAAGCTCCTTTGGATATGAGCCCCAGTTCATGGCATGAGGTTGCATGCAGGATGGAGTGATGGAGAGGAGTTGCACCAAAGGCCTAAAGTGCATGTATTAGTCATAGAAGAAGATCTGCATGGCCTCAAGGCATCGGGATTGACTCGAAGAAGTTGCGAGCACCACCTGGAACATTCATGGGTGTCAGGCCTCATCCCGATCCTGAAGAAGATAGTTAATGGAAATGGGGGAGGTGGTTGAAACCTTGCCTCACCCCATAAATGGAAAACAGGCTGAAGATGGTCGTGAGTGCAGATTTACAATCTGAAGTTTCCTTCTGGACAAATTTTCCTGCAAAACACATAACTGAGGCAAGCTCACATCTGACATGAGAAGGTCTGCATAGTATGATAGAGAAGGCACAGAATGAAAGCTTTAAATGCAAAGGTCTGATCATTCTCTTGATGGTTGCAACATTTTTGAGTATATATAGGAAGTTTTAGTATTTTGTTGATGTTGGATGGTTGAGCTAGGCTCTCTGCTATTGTAATATTTTGATGAAGAACACTGGTTCTCTAGTTATGCACTTGATTTGAGACTTTTGGATTAATATAATCCATCTTTCTTACCCCATCTTACTCGCCTATGATACTGAGAGAGTTCATGAATGACTGATTCACATGAATTGTTGTAATTGTATTATGATGAATGTTTGATTATAGTGTTGTTATAATTTCACTCAGTTTCTTTGAAATTTGAATCCAAGAGGATATTGTGTTTGAATTTTTCCTCCTTAGGTTGCTTGAAGACCTTATGTCCATAGCATACCTCTACACCTTTCTTACCAAAGTCTTCCTTCTACTCAACTTTACTCCAACTTACTAACTAAAGTTGGTTCCATACCTCAATTGCTTGTGTATTCTAGTCCAGATTTCTGAGTTAGAATGTTATTATCATTGAGTCTTCTCTATTTGACCTCTTAAAACTCAATTACACTCACATAAATTGATGGGTACTGGGCTTACCTTCTATGCAATTTGAAGGTGAATTCTAGTGCTAACACCAATAAAGTCTCTAAGTTAAATTTATGGGCTTCGAGGCTTGTGATCTTAATGGATTTTTGAGTGCCAACTTCTCCTTCATTATTATTCTATAAGATATGAGAGGTTGGTCTATTGGATATTCTTGGAAATTCTAATGTCATTGTTGAAGTAAGGTAAGATCTCCTCACTACAGATTGGTTCCTTTATTTGAAAATGGATAGCCTTGTCCAAGACATATAAGTTTGAGGTTAGGGTTATGAAATATATTATATATGGAGATGGAATGTATTCTGAACTAAATTTTTTTCTTGTAAAGATACATGATTTATAGAGCTATGGTAGCACACGATTTCTCACAATCATCCATCATCCTCATTGTTTCTATATAGGAAAACCATCACTCATAAGTGAACATAGAATATTTTTTTTTAACACGCAACAAGTAACTGTGGAGGATAGACAACCAACCAAAAGCCAAATTGACCAACAAAGATTCAATTCAACCAACAATGAGATGAATCGGCTAGGGTATGAGTTAAGTTGACTAGTAATGAAAGGAATTGACTAGTTGTGAATAAGTTCACCCAAGAAAGTGGGAATCAAACTATATTAGAATAGAGTCACCCAAGTAGTGAGAAATTGACCCAACTATGAATAAATTTTCCCAGGAAAGTGGGAATCAACCCATATGTGAATAGAGTCACCTAAGCGGTGAAAAATCAACCCAACAATGAATAAAGTCTCCCATGCAAGTGGGGATTGATCCATTGTGAGATGAATTCCCCAAGCAAGTGAGGATCAACCCAATTGTGAGAAATTCATCCTAGGGGGTGGATACGACCCAATGAAATGGATAAAACACCATCCAACAAAGAAATATGGCAACCTAGAGGAAGTGAGAATCTTGTGGGGAAGTGAAGACATGACCAACAAACAAAATTTATCTCAAGTAGTGAAGTGGCGACTTACAAGTAACATAAATACTCCAAGAGTTGTGAAAAAAACAATTTAGGAACTTCCTAAACATTTTTAACAACTAAATTTTAATAGCCATTGATCTCAAACTTTGAAGGGAATTGGACAATGGATATTCCAAAGTTGTTAATGTACTTCACTTGCACATAGAAAATGAATTCTCACACCATAAAATAACAATGCATAAATTTAACATGAACAAGAGAAACATTGAAACACATATGAGGTATGCTCACAATAATAAGTCCCAATGAACTCATAGTTTTACCCTGGAAACCCAAATGGGAAAACCAAATTCATATGGGTTTTGGTTTCTTCATTTCATAAATATTTGGTATAATGCAACGCTTGGCTCTCTATGCATATTCCTCTTGTGGCTAGAGAAAATCCCTTTAAGAATGAAATTAATGAAATAAATAGGGATATTTGGGGGTAAGGGGAAGGCCAGCGTCCATGATTCTTCATTTCCTTGGCCTTCTATTTTATTTTATCTTTTAATTAATTAATTTTTCCTTCCCACTTTCATTTTTTCTTATTCAATTTTTACATTTGCATTGTTTTACATAGATTTCTTAACCCATATTACTGTATTTCTCTGTTTCTGGAAATATTTATGTGTATTTCATTGTAATATATCTACTTTCATTTCATTCTAAAAAATAATTTGGATCATCGGTATTAGAGCTAGATGCTCTTGATCGTTTTTTAGAGCATGTGCTCGACAAGGTCCGAGTATAGCAAGTTGGGTCTCGAGATTGTCTCTCTTGAGAACAATCGCTCTCACACACCCAAAAAGCCCTTCATGGTGGAAGAAAAAAAACAACGGAGTAGAAGATTCTATCAATTTGTTTCTTGAAGAAGGTCTCACACGATAGAGGGATGAAATGATGGAGAATGTTTCCCACATCCTTCAATGCCTATCGATAAAAATAGGAACGTATTCATCAAGCGACCACTTTGGAAGCACCTCTCCTTTCAAGGTACAAGTCAATTTTGATATTCTCATATTTGAAGGTCAAATAGATGCGGATGCACTACAAAAATGGTTAAATCTTCTAGAAGGTTATTACTCTATTCACAATTTTTCCGACAGGGAAAAGATCACCTTTGCACTCCTTAAGGATCTCCCCCATGTCAAACATTGGTGGGAAACTTACTAGGAGCAAAGTTCCACAAAGGAGTCTGGAATATATGGGGTCGATCCCACTTGGTATTTTTTTGTGGATGTGATCAAGGAACAAAATTACTCTATTGATAACTATGACGACCAATACATGAGATGGACCACACTGTGGCTAGAGAGGTGCCAAACAGTGTCAGAGTTCACAAATACTTTCCATACCTTGTGCACCAAGCTGGGTATCAAAGAGTTTGAGCGACATTTGCTTCTAAAATATTGTGGGGATATACATAGATGCATCCAAACTGAAATGGATTTTATGGACATCTCATGACTAGGTGTTTCTTATCAATATGTTGTTAAAATCGAGCAAAAATTTAAGCACCAAAAAAAGTCGGAGTTCAGGTCTACAAATCTGCAACAACCAAAGTATGTTAAATATGGCCCTGACAACTAGCCTATAGAAAACCATTCCAAGCCACAGAAAGGAAGGGTAATGGAAAGACAAAGAAGGACATTGGAAAATGGTGTGATTTCCACAAAATCCCTTGATACAACACCGACGCATGTCACTCAAAATAGTCATTGGTGGTCGAGATCAAAGAAAAGCAGCTGAACCCTGCGTCACAATTTGATTCTAAAAAAATTGGTAGAATACATATCATCGACACAGACCTCACTACTACTATCATGACCACAACGATTCAACTAGAAGAACCAATAGATCCTAAAGAGGGGGAGCGCCTCTTCCATTCACATATGTGGGTGAAGGGACCCTATTGCATTTTATTGTTGATAATAGAAGCCAGAAGAACCTCATCTCAGTAGAGGTTTTCAAACAGTTGTGAGTGTCGAGAAAACCACACTTGCAACCATACAAAATTGGGTGGCTTCGTTGGGGACACGATGTCCGTGCCAGTGATCAGTGTCGATTGTTATACGACATCCAGCCCTTCAAATATGAGGCATTATGTGATGTTTCCCCATTGTATGTCTATGATGTTATGTTGGACCAACCCTATATGTGGAAGAGCCATGTTATTTATGAGTCTCGACTTTGTAGTGTCATTGTTACTCTGGGGGGTCATCTTTACAGGATACCAAAGGTAATACTGACTATTGTCCCACCTAAACAGTGTCGTAAGGTAGTATCTCATACTACAAAATTCAGCTTCTTCACAGTTCGTTCAAAAGGTGAATAGAAGAACACTGCAACCACTGCAGCCTCAGTCCAAGAACCTTTTTCCAGCAGAAGCAAGCCAACGAGATTGAAGCAAAGAACAAGGATTCATTCTGCACATAGTCATCTCATGTAGCCAGACTGGTTAAAATGTTCCAACCCTTCAAGCCACATGTTTGTGACAGCCTTCAATATGTTAGAATATACTGGATGTGCTCATTTTACAATCGACAATATCACTATTGTCACCCAACCATAGGCTAGAGCCACCCTCCAAGAACCTTAACCTTGACAGAGAATCATTCTAGAAGCAAACCCTAGGCTAGATAGACAAACAAAGGGTAGTGCACCTTTCTCCAAGGATAGCGCACCAAAAAAGAGCTGATCGGATAGTCCAAACCATAACCAAGAGATAGTCCAAGCCAAAACCAAAATCTGCTAGTTGTAGCAGCTGCAACGATAGCTCTCCTCCAAACTTGCACACAAACTAGGCAACTGCAGTGCTGTTGGCGACGGAAGTCACTCCTGGATTGCTAGCAGGAGCAAAGCCCGACGCCCATCAGATTAATGTCACGATTTGTTTAAAGGGTGATCAAATGGAGGAAAACTCAGAACAACATCGTGTCAACTCGAAAACCAGACCAGGTATGCATGAAAGAGTGAGGTCTTGATAAACTCCAAACAATAGGTCGTAGTAAAGGGTGAGTAGGTGGAAGACTTACGCAAGAAGGGTGCATGGTCTATCACAGACATCCGGTTTGTAACAGACTGGATAAGAATGCATTCGAACACAAAATCCTTTCACATTCAAACACAGATACCAGAAAACACAACAATGTCACGACAAATCCTTTATCATAACAAGATTTCTAAGTTCGCGTGAATCCTTCAACTGCAAACTCTCCGGCATAAGACGAAACCAGATGGAAAGAAAAGAAAAATTGTTTGTTATAAACCAAGAAGTCTCAAACACAGAGGCATAACCAGAAAACCAGAGTATTTGTTGAAACTTTACAGTCGGGAGATTAGCTCTACCACCGATGGCTACAAAAATGGCAAAAATGCCTACATATACTCAAAACAACAACAGCAGCGGAACCAAGAAGATGCATTAAAAGCTTTGCGTCTGCATGGCTTCTGACAGTCAACATCTAAAAGATCGTGCAACTTATATCAGATGCAATCTTTAATTGTTTGACAGTTCCAACGGCGAATCGACGTGCCTTAAATTCATGGCCGTGCTCTCCCATTAAGGCGGAGGAGATATCTAACCACCACTAACTGCTTCAATAACTGCTTCTTGGGATTGAGAACAGCCCGACCAACTCAGCATTTAAGGATACGGAAGACTTCTCACGCTGCCACCTGGAATATATTGAATAGCTTGAGGGATGGGCATGGAGGTCGGCGTGGAGGATGAGTGCATGATAGGAATGGTGGTGTCGGGTTATAAGGGCATGGAAGGAGTGGCGGAATGAGAGAAGGATGACGAAGGACGATTTATGGCGGAAGACATCAGGTAGACGGGAAGAAGACGGGAGAAACGAACTCACCTTCGGGTGAGAGGCTGATGTGGAGAGGAACGGGACATGTGGCAAACAGCGGGTGGATAATGAGAAGAGAGAGAACCACGTGGACTGAGAAAGGGAGGTGGTTGGAGGACACATGGCAGCACGGGAAAGGCGAAAAAGGGGATTACATGAAGGAAGACGGGCCCACTCTTGGTTAAATACAGGGCAGATGAGAAAGGCGGGACTGTACGAGTCCCGTGGATCTGGGCGCCTTGATCGTGGCTGTCGGGAAGCTGCATATGGGATTCCGGACCCCCCCCCTCCGCTTAAAGGTAGAAAAGTGGGGGGGGGTGTCCGGAATGGTCTTCATCGCCGTTGATTCGGGCGCGCTAATCTGAACCGTCGGAGAGTTGCGCCTACGATTCCGGACCCACCCCCCCCCACTTAAAGGTAGAAAAGCAAGGGGGGTCCGGAATCCAACGCACGTCGTTGATCCGGGTGCGTGGATCTGGACCGTCCAGAACTGATTCTCATTTAATTCGGACGCATTTGCGCATAAAACTTAGGACAAGTGGGTTTTAAACCCTTTTCTTTCGCCTCCGACCCCCTTAACCAGAAAAATCGCTAACATTCGGCTCCATGGGGGATAGAGTCATCCCTGTGATTTTCTAAGAACTCTTTTGCAGACTTAGTGCCTTTGTTGTTGGGCTATGGAGTCATTTATTAGTCCGAAAAACAAAAATAAAACAAAAACAATATTTACAAAACGAAACGAAACGGGCCGATTGCGGCTCATAGAAAACATTTTTTCAAGAAATGCCCATTGACTGGGCCACTAAAAACTTCATTGCCTTCCAGATCCTGCAACCTATAAGTGTTGCTTGAAAACACTTCAAGGATATTGAAAGGCCCGAACCAGAGGGCATCGAATTTACTGTGTTTTCCCTTTTCTTGCTTGGGTGCATCCCACTTGAGCACCAGATCACCCTGCTCAAACTCTTTCTTCTTGTTTTTCCTGTCAAAAGCCTGCTTGATCTTCTGCTAATGATTGTAAGCTCTGTCCAGGACCTGTTCTCTGATCTGCTGCACCTCCACCATCTAATGGATCCTCCTGAGCACATGGTTAGGTTCCCCCTCATAGTCTTGGAGGAGATTTTCCACAGGCAAGGCAAGCTGAGTGGGGAAGACGGCCTCAATCCCATAAACAAGTTGAAAGGGTGAGAGACCCAGGGATTTCTTTGTTGTCACTCGATCAGCCCAAAGAGAAAATTTGAGCTTTGAGTCCCAGGCCCTTTTATTGTCCTCTAAAAGATTTTTGATAATCTTGATTAGACTTTTATTAGAGGACTCTGCCAGTCCGTTTCCCTGAGGATAGTAGGGAGTGGAGTGAATCAGTGAAATCCCAAATTGTTCACAAAATTTGATCAGAGGCTCAGACCGAAATGAGGAAGCATTGTCGGTGACAATTTTGCTAGGGCAACCAAACCTAGCTATGATGTCTTCCAAGAAGATGATGATTGCTTTGTGAGAAGTGCTTCTGGTAGGGACAACTTCTATCCATTTAGTGAAGTAGTCGGCTGCTGTCAAAATCCATCGGTGGTGGCCACTTGAGGGAGGATGAATTTCCCCAATGAAGTCCAATCCCCACTGCTGAAAGGGCGCTGAGACCACCACAGGTTTCAATGGCAGGGATTTGAGCTGTTGCTTCCCTGAGAATTTCTGACATTTGATGCAAGCTCTAATTTCCC
>JZKD02S0057628.1:150442-161032 GCA_000966675.3 Picea glauca | reverse complement strand
CTGGAGAAGAATGCATTCGAACACAAAATCCTTTCACATTCAAACACAGATACCAGAAAACACAACAATGTCACGAAAAATCCTTTATCATAACAAGATTGCTAAGTTCACGTGAATCCTTCAACTGCGAACTCTCTGGCATAAGACGAAACCAGATGGAAAGAAAAGAAAAACTGTTTGTTATAAATCAAGAAGTCTCAAACACAGAGGCATAACCAGAAAACCAGAGTATTTGCTTAAACTTTACAATCGAGAGCTTAGCTCTACAATCGATAGCTACAAAAATGGCAAAAATGCCTACATATACTCAAAACAACAACAACAGCGGAACCAAGAAGATGCATTAAAAGCTTTGCGTCTGCATGGCTTCTGACAGTCAACATCTGAAAGATCGTGCAACTTATGTAAGACGCAATATTTAATTGTTTGACAGTTCCAACGGTGAATCGACGTGCCTTAAATTCATGGTCGTGCTCTCCCATTAAGGCGGAGGAGATATCTAACCACCACCAACTGCTTCAATAACTGCTTCTTGGGATTGAGAACGGCCCGACCAACTCAGCATTTAAGGATACAGAAGACTTCTCGCGCTGCCACATGGAATATCTTGAATAGCTTGAGGGATGGGCATGGAGGCCGGCGCGGAGGATGAGTGCACGACAGGAATGGTGGTGTCGGGTTATAAGGGCATGGAAGGAGTGGCGGAATGAGAGAAGGATGACGGAGGATGATTTATGGCGGAAGACATCAGGTAGACAGGAAGAAGACGGGAGAAACGAACTCGCCTTCGGGTGAGAGGCTGATGTGGAGAGGAACGGGACACGTGGCAAACAACGGGTGGATAATTAGAAGAGAGAGAACCACGTGGACCGAGAAGGGGAGATGGATGGAGGACACATGGCAGCATGGGAAAGGCGGAAAAGGGGGTTACATGAAGGAAGATGGGCCCACTCCTGGTTAAATACAGGGCAGATGAGAAAGGCGGGACTGTACAAGTGCCGTGGATCTGGGTGCCTCGATCGTGGCCATCGGGAAGCTTCATATGGGATTCCAGACCCCCCCCTTCCCTTAAAGGTAGAAAAGCGGGGGGGGTCCAGAATGGTCTTCATCGCCATTGATCCAGGCGCGCTAATCTGAACCATCGGAGATTTGCGCCTGCGATTCCAGACCCCCCCCATACTTAAAGGTAGAAAAGCAAGGGGGGTCAGGAATCCAATGCGCGTCGTTGATCCGGGTGCACGGATCTGGACCGTCCAGAACTGATTCTCGTTTAATTCAGACGCATTTGCGCATAAAACTTAGGACAAGTGGGTTTTAAACCCTTTTCTTTCGCCTCTGACCCCCTTAACCAGAAAAATTGCTAACAAGTGCGCACAAGTGTTGCTCTGCAATTTTGAGAATGCCTGCCAAAATGAAGACTAGCCTCCTATATTTACACTGATTCTGGCCAACTTCCTGGGCCTACTTCTTATTCTAGGTACCTATTTACTCAGTATATATTATTTCTTCTAGCTGACTTCTTCTCTTGGAGGCTAATAACCTAATACAAATTATCCTCTTGAGCTGACTTGTCTTCTAGGGTTATTAGCCAACTCATTAGGGTTTCTTCTTGCTTCCTAGAATATTCAATTCTTGTCAAGTTTACACGTGGAGGTAAATACCTCCCGCAGCTACCATAATATCAACACTCCCTCCTAGCTAGGGAGGTATTACAGGTAATGGTCTTGAGCACAAACATACCATTCACCTGGTAGCATCAACATAGTTGCATAGACTATCTCATGACTAGATCATGAGCACCATCATCACCATCAGTGTCATCAGCTACATCATCTATCAAAACCATACTCCATCTGAGTAATCAGACATGATGTTGGATAAGTCACTCACACCACAAAGTGACACAAGATCCATTCTTCTAATCTGGACATATGTCCTAGAAAAATAAATGTTTTGTACCATTTTCTTCTGGGAAATCTCTATCGTTTGATCATCCATCTAGCTGATAATCATTTCCAACACTATTGATAGTCTTCAAGGCAATCTAAACAATATAATTTAATAGAACACAACTGTGTCTATCCATAGTAGTACACAACTAAAACCCAATGGTACACTACCACACCAAGTAGCACACAAATAATTGATCTGTGACGTATATTCACAATCAGTGGAACACATCCACCATAGTATCATACATCTATTGTCTAGAGACATACAGTCTCTATAAAAATCATTTGATATCAACCTGCACAGAAAACATTGTTATGATATAAACTGAATCATCTGGGCCATTCTTCCACTCACATCTGTGAGATCTTGGAAGATAATCTGCCCTCAGAAGGTAAAACATCAATGATGAGCTATCTGGACTATTCTTCTCAAGAAAGGAAGAATAATTGTCCCAATTTCTAAGCCTGGACCATTCCCCACCCTGGGCCATTCCTCTGACACTAGACAAAGTGTAACCTGGAGAGAATGATTCTTTTCTAAGGAATTTCTATCCCCGATTGTTGAACCTGGAACATTCCCCACCCTGAGCCATTCCTCCAACACTAAACAAAGTGCAACTTGGAGAGAATGAATCTTCCCTAAGGAATGATTGTCCAGACCATTTCCTAGGGAAATGATTGTCCTACACCAACCTCAAAAATGGACCATTCCCCATGTTAACCACAATGGGAAATCGTTGTCTGATGAGGTGGCCCAGTCTTCTTGAGTAACCCTCAAGAAGAGAGACTTCCCTAGACCATTCCCCATGTTAACCACAATGGGAAATCATTTTCTATGGTACATCAGCAATCCATCGAACCATTTTCATTACGAAAATGACCGTTCGATCTAGACCATTTTCCAAACTGGAAAATGCCTGTCTGTCAGAAATCTCAAACCACTTTCCGAACTGGAAAGGAACTGCTCATCCTAGACCATTTTTGAATTGAAAAATTACTGTCCATCAATTAATAACACATCAGTGCTCCCTCCCAACTTGGGAGTTATCTCTTCCTTTTCAATAAGGAAGTCGTCTCCACAAGCTCCATCTTGAGTACGCAAATTCTTTCATCTTGGACAAAAGCTTTACCAAAATGTCTACTTATCTACTCATCTATGGAGATATGTATTTGGAGAACCACTTTCTCCTTTCTGGACTTCATCACGGATAATGTAATACTTGATTTCAAATGTACTTCATTATGGAACATTGGTTTTCTCTAAAGCTTCATATAGCTCTGATCAATAAAGTATATTATTGTTGGATTTCTCTTTGGTTCCTACTAGCTCATAACATCATGGCAAGGGTCAAACTGGAACATATCCATGTGGCACTTCTTCTGTCATCATGAGATATTTTTCATGGATTGGCAATCCATCATCCTGATCTTCTGAGTAATCATTTCGATACAGTATCTCTATTATAGAAAATCTTCACCACGCTTCTGATGTGCATTGGAGGTTCTCCGCCAAGTTGTCTTCTTCCATCTGCATACAAGGGTATATTTCTAGTATACCTCAAAGTATGATGTTATGTTGTCATCATCATTCATCTTCATGTCATGGAGCTCATTCTTCAGACTCATTACTTATCCAATGTTTCTAACTAAGAAGAGGTTTGTTAGGGCATCGTACATCTTCTTCAATGACTCAAGATGGGAGATGTATGGTATCTAGTGGTATTTTATAGAGACCACTATGATACTCATGGCATTGATGTCACTATCTTTGAACTTTTCCATAACTGCAACGTTCTGTAGTTCTTTCTCTTTTCCTTCTTCAAACTTTGGTTTCACAATCTTTCCTTTCACAATATCCAATGCTTTATTCTTGGCAAGGATGAGTTCAATCCTTGTATTCCACACTATGAAGTTAGAAGATCCATCTAACTTGTTTTCTGACTTCATAGTGTAAGTCATGGTTGCTTTGACTTGGTCAACCCTAGATTTGACCAAAAACTCAAACTTGACATCTTGGCTTACTGAGAGTACCAGGAGATGCACTAGGCTAGGGTGCACTGGTCTATCCAGAAATTAGGTCAATCCCTTCACTTAAGGTGCCTCAACGAGAGGAATAGGGATTCTACATTTGCACCTGCTAGTAACCCTAGTTGCAGTGCTTTGGTGACTGCTCCTGCTAGAAACCCTAGCGACAGTTCTTCAATGAGCTTAATATCCTTATGGCTATGCTTCCTTCAAGTGGTTAGACTAAATGAAGGAGTTGTGGGCCCATAACCAGTTAGAATATAATGGATGTGCTCATTTTACCATCCACAATATCATTATTGTTACCCAACCATAGGCTGAAGCCACCCTCTGAGCACCTTAACCTTGGCAAAGAATCATTTTGGAAGCAAACCCTAGGCTAGATAGCCAAACAAAGGGTAGCACACCTTTCTCCAAGGATAGCGCACCAAACAAGAGCTGATCAGATAGTCCAAACCATAACCAAGAGATATTCCAAGCCAAAACTGAAATCTGCTAGCTGCAGCAGCTACAACGATAGCTCTCCTCCAAACTTGCATGCAAACTAGGCAACTGCAGTGCGCACAAGTGGTGCTATGCAATTCTGAGAATGTCTTCCAGAATGAAGACTGGCCTCCTATATTTATACTAATTTTGGCTAATTGTCTGGGATGACTTCTCATTCTAGGTACCTATTTACTCAGTATATATTATTTCTTCTAGTCGACTTCTTCTCTTGGAGGCTAATAACCTAATACAAATTATCCTCTTGAACCGACTTGTCTTCTAGGGTTATTAGCCAACTCATTAGGGTTTCTTCTTGCTTCCTGAGATATTCTATTCTTGTCAGGTTTACATGTGGAGGTAAATACCTCCCGTAGCTACCATAATATCAACACAATAAGCTAAGCAACACAACTTCTCCAACAAGGAAAGCAACTAACCAAGATTCAAATTCAACAAACACTTCCCCCTCTCCCCCAGGAACTCAACGCAATGGAGGCCATTTATTCCTAAGTAGGGAGGATTGATTCAGGTGGATATCAGTGGCCACCCACCTATTCCACTGCCTCAAAAAACAATTTTCCACCTTGGTAGTTTTTCGACAGTTTTTTAGGTTCCAAAACTTTCAGGGTCGTTTTGAAGCCCTAAACAATGTTTTTTGGGGATTTGGGGCCCAAACGACTATCAAATCCACTAGAATGTGGGAGTAAAAAATAGTTCTTCTTGGTTATACCTTTCCAACGGTGTATGGAGTGCCCCAAATGGAGATCGTATGCAAATGTTATGCCCCTGGGAAGTTGATGTATCAACTACCCCCATCGGGGCCTACAAACCTTTTGGATTTTCATCTTCCTGGGTTAGGGTTTTGTATTTTCCTTATGTTAAATATGCCTTTGTAGCCTCATTGTAACAATCATCTTATTTTGAACATGAGTATCCATTACATCACTTCTCAGAGATAAGTTGCCACCATGATAGTGAGTCTTTCACTCTGTATTTTTACAATCTATATACATTTATTTCATTAATAGAAATCATGTATTACTGTATTTCTTTGTTTCTAGCGATATTTATGTGTATTTCATTGTAATATCTCTGCTTTCATTTCATTCTCAAAAATAATCTGGATCGGTTTGTGAATGGAATGAGTTAAAATGTGGACCAACTCAAACTTTCTAGCGAACCTACTATTTTCAGGGAGGGAAAATTCCACCCTAGGCTACATTTTTTTTTTGAAATTTTGTCGATGTGGATCTTCTTAAAATGGGCTAAAACCCTTAATAACAAATTTTCATGGGAAAAGCTCCCATCAATCAAGTGGAATTATAACTTCTAATAAAATTCCTACTAGATTTGGAGAAGAATATCAACAAAAAAATAGTTGAGTTTTGTGAATGAGAAAAGGGCCTTTCCCTCTCCTTTGATTTATTTTGTGTAATGTAATGGTTGTGTCATTTAGAGCCTCTACATAGGATCTATGAATGTAAATAGGCCTAAGAGCATTAACCATTTGTTAAACTTGCCGAGATTTTGATTGAGTGTCTTTTCTAAAATTAATTTTACGATAGCATATTGTGTGTAAGGTTGGTCAATATTAATGAATTTATAGATTGTGGTTTTTTTCAACACCTTTGATGTGTGATTTTGATTGAAAATCCCTAGTCACTACAAGAATAATTGAGGATGATTGAATATGGTTTAACCATGTTTGAATATAATTTTCCACATTGGTTTAGCAAAGGTCACTTTGACTCATTGTGGTTAATTGTAGTTGCTTATGATGACTATGGTTAACCATAATTACTATAATTGATCATGGTTTTCTATAAATGACTAGGGTTGACCATGTTGAGTATGGTTGACTATGGATGTCTATGATTACCTTAGTTCACATGGTTGGCTATGATTAGCCATTGGTCAAGAATGTATCATTATATAATTTTTCACCTACATTGGTATTTTTTGGGTGGAAAAAATGGAGGAATTGGCTTGCAGGGTGCATTTGACTGATAGGTCCCAATTTGGAGATTTGGGGTCCAAAAACTTCTAAAACCAATTTGAGGCATCAAATGACACTTTTGGGGGTCAAATATTTCTGATAACCATAGATCTTAATCCATCGATGTTGCTATACACACCAAGCTCTTTTTTTCAATTTGAAAATCACCTCAATTGAAGCTCATATCTAGAAATTATGCCTCCCACAAGTTGACCTACCCTAGTGACCACCATGGTATTCCATGTCATACTGTGTGACTCAGACATGTGGGGATAGTCATGTATGGAATTTCAAGAATATTCTAGAGGATGCAAGAAGTACTAAACCATGACTAATAATCACCTTTGGGCATCCAGCTTCTTTAAAAAAATGGAAAATATTCTAATTAATGTAAAAATCACCCAAAAAACACCTATTTTGCGGACCCGACGTTGGAAACACAAATAACTCTGCAATCCTTACAAGTTACAGGAATAATGAATTGTGCCATTCTTCCTCAGAAAATAGGCCGATGCCAAATTGATTTGAGACACCGAGATTTGGGTAAGTGAAATGCTTGAGATGATTTAGCACACACATTTTATTCGATGGAATCTGAAAAAAAAAGGAGAAATAGAGAAAAAAAATTCCTCATTATAACAATCATATTCTTGTGAACATGAATAGCCATCGCATCTCTTCTCAGAGATAAGTTGCCACCATGCTAGCGAGTCTTTCACTCTGTATTTTTACAGTCTCTATACATTTCTTTCAGTAATAGAAATCATGTATTATTGTATTTCTTTGTTTCTAGAAATATTTATGTATATTTCATTGTAATATCTCTGCTTTAATTTCATTCTCAAAAATAATCCGAATCAGTTTGTGAATGGAATGAGTTAAAATGTGGACAAACTCAACCTTTCTAGCGAGCCTACTATTTTCAGGGAGGGAAAGTTCCACCCTAGGCTACAATTTTTTTTTAAATTTTGTCCATGTGGGTCTTCTTAAAATGGGCTAAAAACCTTAACAACAAAGTTTCATGGGAAAAGTTCCCATCAATCAAGTGGAATTATAACTTCTAATAAAATTCCTACTAAATTTGGAGAAGAATATCAACAAAAAAATAGTTGATTTTTTCCACCTTTTAACTTCATTTGTGAATGAGCAAAGGGCCTTTCCCTCTCCTTTGATTTATTTTGTGTAATGTATTGGTTGTGTCATTTAGAGCCTTTACATAGGCTCTATGAATGTAAAGAGGCCTAAGAGCATTGACCATTTGTTAAACTTGTCGGGATTTTGGTTGAGTGTCTTTTCTAAAATTAATTTTACGATAGCATATTGTGTTTAAGGTTGGTTAATATTAATGAATTTATAGATTGTGGTTTTTTCAGCACCTTTGATGTGTGACTTTGATTGAAAATCCCTAATAACTATAAGAATAATTGAGGATGATTGAATATGATTTAACCATGTTTTAATATAATTTCCCACATTATTTAAGCGAAGGTCGCTTTGACTCACTGTGGTTAATTGTAGTTGATTATGATGACTATGGTTAACCATAATTACTATAATTGACCATAGTTTGCTATAAATGACTATGGTTGACCATGTTGATAATGGTTAACTATGGATGTCTATGATTACCTTAGTTCACATGGTTGGCTATGATTAGTTGTTGATCAAGAATGTATCATTGTATAATTTTTCACCTACATTGGTATTTTTTGGGTGGAAAAAATGGAGGAATTGGCTTGCAGGGTGCATTTTACTGGTAGGTCCCAATTTGAAGATTTGGGATCCAAAACCTTCTAAAACCAATTTGAGGCATCAAACGACACTTTTGAGGGTTAAATATTTGTGAGAATCATAGCTCTTAAGTCATCGATGTTGTTATACACACCAAGATCTTTTATCAATTTGAAAATCACCTCAATTGAAGCTCATATCTAGAAGTTATGCCTCCCACAAGTTGACCTACCATGGTGACCACCATGGTACATAGTGGATTCCATGTCATACCCCATGACTCATACATGTGGGATATTCATGTATGGAATTTCAAGAAGATTCTAGAGGATGTAAAATCCTAACATAAATTGATAGTTGAGGTGCATGCAAAAACCCTAGCCCAAACACTAGATGACTATCAAACTACATTAATACTAGGCTACTAGGAAGAGAAGGGGTTTCATTCTTTTATCGTTGCACTAGTTCCATAGTTGAGAATAACATCTAGGAGTGGGATTTTAGAGCATAAGAAAGGAGGTGGAAGATTTTGTAGCAACCATTCAAGCGATAATGTCAAAAGAAACTCTATAGATAGTGCCCCTTTCTTTGTACTTGCATTTCTTAACTAAAGAAAAGAGAGTACAGAGCATAGGCCTCACCTGCTAGTTGGGTTTTATCCTATATAGGGTTTCTCAAGTCACATTTGTTTTTCATTTGTGTGGATGGTGTGTTCATTTTGTTGTTCCTTAATTTTTTTTTATTTTAGTTATTTCATAAATTTCAACACTAAGCTAGTGATAATAAATATGTGATCAAGATTTATTGTGACGGATAATTCTAGTTGAATATCCATGAGTGTTTACATATCAACCATGGTTAATAATTGCTAAACATAATTTACTCTAATTAATCATATTTTATTATCTTAACTAAGAGTAATCATAATTATCCATACTCAAACATATTAACCATTGATAATAATTTAAGTTATTACAACTAATTGGATTTAACTAAAAATTCATTATGATTAATCATAATCAACCTTATCATTAATTAGCCATAATATAGTATATTTAACAAGTTGACTTACTCATGAACTATCATCTTTTTTTCATCCTTTCTACTTCACACAACCTCATTCATCATTGTTTTTCCAATAGAAAGTGTGAAATTATGTCTAATAATCACCTTTAGGCATTCACCAACTTTATCAATAATTTGAAGGAACCCAATCTCACTAGGTGCATTTTTTTATCTTTTATCATTTAAGATGGATTTAGTGTTGGTGTAACCTATCTCAACTTAGTATAATTCACAACTCACAACTTATGGAGAGATGAGTATGTAAAAATACAATTTTGGTTGTTGTTAAAATATTTATATTTACATTGTAACAATATTTTTATGTAAATATCATATCTTTAGTATTTTTATCTATTTAAATCTAGGATCTCTATTCTTATATCTCTCTACATAATCATTTTTATATTATGTGTGCCTATGAAATCTCTCTCATTTCATTTATATATAGAGAGATAGTTTTTATTTCCATTTGTATATATATTTGGATAACACATCTAGCCATTTTTAGATTACATGTAACTATCAAATCTCTCTTGTTCATATATATAGAAATAGTTTTTATTTCCATTTGTAGTATATATGACTATGACTAACACATAGTATTACTATTGCTATTTGTTATTAGTGTTATTTTATGGAATCCTACATATGATAGACCTAAGCCTTACCTACATCTCTACCATAATGAATTATAGAATAGTTGACTATGTTAATGATATTTGAGTATGGTTGATCACATTCATCATGTTCATTATGGTTGATGATGGTTCACTATAATTAGCTTTTCACATTAGTTGAGTAAAGGTCAATGTGGTTAATCATAGTTGATTATGAGGATTATTTCACTTTTATTTGTCCCTCATGAAGAGTGGAGTGTCCAACTTGAAAAGTTTGATATTTCAAAAAGCTCAAACAACATTATGAGGACTATGGTTAACCATAGTTACTATAATTGATCATAATTAACTATGATCACCCATTTTAACAAAACATAGTTTACTATGATTGCATTGATTTACATGATTGAATATGATTAAACATGATGGATAATTATTAAACATAATGTATTATAATTAATCAAAATAAGACTAATAATCACCTTTGGGCATTTAGCTTCTTAAAAACGGAAAATATTCTAATTAATGAAAAAATCGCCTGTTTTGCGGACCCGGCGTTGGAAACACAAATAACTCCGTAATCCTTACAGGTTACGGGAATAATGAATCGTGTCATGCTTCCTCAGAGGGCAGGCCGACGCCAAATTGATTTGAGACGCGGAGTTTCGGGTAAGTGAAATGCTCGAGACGATTTAGCACACACATTTTATTCGACGGA
>JZKD02S0057628.1:136469-148852 GCA_000966675.3 Picea glauca | reverse complement strand
AAACCTAGAAAATCATTACTTTGACATAGTGTGAAGCAATAACTAACAACAATCATAAATTAAAGTTGGTTGTTATTAAACCTACAAAGCCATAGGTTTCCATAAGTCTTAATGCCCAATCAAACATAAAACATTAAATAGGGATTGGGGTTATAAAAAGCGATGGTGGGTATCTATAAGACTTAAATTATTGATAGACTAGAAGCAATACTCTACTCAGACCAATTTTCTCCTAGAAATCAAGTGTGCTAATGATTTAATTGTGGATTCCTTAGATATATAGACTCCATATTTAACGAATTTCATTAAAGAAATCTAAGAAATATAGTTACCAATCTCCATTAATGAAATTCATTAAATACCATTAATATGAAGCAGTTCATTCCCTGACATAACAAATACCATTATAGTGAAGCAACTCATTCCATAAAACAACAACATACATGAACTCACACATATATATTTTACTCACCGCAAACCAAACTTGATATTGCAGGCAGGCAAGCAATACTTTCAATGTCACTGCATAGTACTGCAACAAAATAAAAAGGATATGGCTAGGAATACCACAATAAATAGTAAGGTACTGGAAGGAAATATGCAAAGAAGAAATATAATTTCTATCATAATTGTTAGCAGAAAGAACGAAATAGTAAGTAGAATGATATAATTGATCCAAAAGATTATACCTGTATTATCTTTAGAGAAAAGTTAACTTTCCTCTTTGAGGGGGAAACCTCCAACAGAGAAGAGCTCGAGTACAAATTAATTCACAAGACAAACATTTTCTATGCTTTCTACCCCTATTTATACTATTTCTATCTTCTAGAGAACATTCTAGAGGAAGAACTTTCTAGAGGCGAAACCTTCTAGTAAGTCTTAATACATTAGATGTGTTCACATTATTACAAAGGCCTTATTTTCTAATGTCTTCCTTTATTACATAGAAAAACATATTATTCTATCTACTTGAGGAGTCAGGGAGGTTAGCACCCTAACATACCCCCCCACCCCACCCTTGAAAAACAACATTTTTTCCTCAAGGCTTCAGATGTGGGAATTGTTGTAGAATGGCATTAAACTCCCATGTGGCATCCTCGGGTTGTGTATTGTTCCACCGTATTAAACCTTTCTTGACTGTTCACTAATGGAGATGACGCTTGTGCTAGCCCAATACTGCTTGGGGCTGCAACCAAATGGAGCCTTCTTCATCCAGGTCAGGGATACTAGTTTGAATCTGGAACTTGGTTCCAATCACTTTCTTTCAGTAGGAAACATGAAAAACTGAATGGATCTTAGAGTGACTAGGGAGAGATAACTTGTAATCCATGGGCCTCACACACTTGAGGATTGTATAAGGGCCATAAAACTTGGGAGAAAGTTTTTAGCAGTGATCTTCTTTGAGGAATTCTTTCTTATAAGGTTGCAAATGAAGAAACACTCGACCCCCTTCAACAAAGTGGCGTTCTGAACAACCTTGATTAGCTTGTTGCTTCATGTGATTTTTGAGGCATGACCAAATTCTCTTTGTGGTTACAATAAATGGTAGCTCGGACTGTAAAGGTTTTGTCGATGTCTTGGAACTTGGAGACACTGGGCAAGTAGGATAATATAGAAGGTGGATTTTAACCATAGACCGCCTCAAAGGGAGTCATGTGAGTAACACCATGATAAGATGTGTTGTACCACCATTCAACGAGTGGTAACCAATGAACCCATTGAGATTGTTGGTCTAATGTGAAGTGCCTCAAATATGTTTCCAAGCACTTGTTGACACACCAATCCTCTACCTTGTACCACCCTTCTACCCTAAAATAAATATGATTCCAATTAAACTTCCTTGCACCACCCAACCACCCTGAGATGTTCCTCTTCATTCTTTATGCTACTCTTCTCACCTTTAGCTCCACCAACTCAGATTCTCTGTTACATCTCTTCACGATGCCATCTAAAACTTCACAAGATCATGGATATTTATATAAAATATACACCCAAAGATTTTTCCACATATCCAAAGAATATTGGCTTGGTTCTAGATCTCCATAAAACCAAGCTCCAACGTTCCTTAACAACCTTTATGCATCCCTTCTTATTCATGCTTGACTTGTTCAAGAATGAGCTCAACATACATCTACTGTTGCATTTGTTCTAAGATTCAATTTTGTCCATTGATTTTCTTCATTGCCGCACAATACACCCTCAACGCTCAATAGTCATCCAATCTGTCTTTGATTTGATCTCGACCATTTATATTATTATCTGTATTCAAGAAAAAACTATGCAGTCATGATGTGCAACCATCAAATATTCTTCTCGAATCAATCGTGGTCGTTGATCCATTCACTACTCATCAAAACATGCAATGTAACCATAATGCACAACAACTATCTAATCTAGACCTTGGATTAATCTCGACCATTGATCTCATTCATCATGGGTCTAAGGAATAAATTTTAATACTTCTGTCACCTCCAAATAGCACCCCCAACTTCCGCCACACTCAATTTACACCCACACTTAGACACATTTCAAGACATTTCATTGTGGGTTATTTGGACCACCCGATCTGTGACATGTGGTAATCTCCTAGGGTGTGAGATCTCTTTCTCTCTAGACCATTCGATATGTGACATGTGGAAACCTATGGACCATCGAATCTCTCACCCTCTGGGTCATTCGATCTCTTATTCTTGGTACTTAGTCATTTCTTCATACTTAGCCAATTCTTCAAGATATTATAGTGGGTCCATGGGTTTGATCGTATTCTTCTCATCTTCCCCATATTCTTTCATGCTCACTCTCTCTACAAAGTCTCAAAACTTCATCATTTTTTGAGACTTCTCTTTCCATCCAATTCTTGGTACTTAGTTTTTTTTTCCAATTTTTCATCGTGGGTCGGCAGGGTCGCAAGTTTTCTCTTAGTCTTCTCATCTTCCCAATGCTTCATCATGCTTCACTGTCTCCATGAAGTCTTGACACATTGATTTTTGTAAGATCTCACCACGGGTCCATGGGTCTATGGGTTCACGATCACGTCTTTAGACATCTTTGATTCTTCGTTGTTCTATGACATCTCAACACTTAGTCATTTTCTCATATTCTTCATGGAACGATGGGTCCATGAGCATGCACCATCACTTCTCCAATTGTAATCAAAAGTCCTTCCATCCGTTTTTGGGACTTAGCCTTTCTTTTTTAGATTTTATGTTCCATACTTAGTCTTTTAAGTTCAATTGTAGAAGAAGAGTTTGTCACACTACTTTGGGAATTGTTCTCTTGTTCGTCCATCCATCTGCCATCCTACACTTAGTCATATTTCAAAAAACTTCGGAAGAATACATCTTTCATTCAACTCTTTGTATACATTCATTTTCTCCATTCCATCATGAATACTCATTCCTTGTCACATTCATCAAGATTTCACCATGGGTCTGTGGGACTATTTCATTTCTTCGCACATAATTATGATTCTCCATAACATCTTGGTATTGTCATTTTTTAGTTCCCACCACGGGCCTCAAACCTTTGATCTTGGTTGTTGATATTATAGAATCAACAGTTAGGATTTAACTGTCTCCATCTCCACTATTCTTCATACTAAAAGGTTACTATTCACACAAGGTTCTTTAGCTCCTCTATTCACTTTCAATTGATGTAAAAGATCTTTTAAGATATAAACCCTTCGAATATGATTTTCCCAAAAAATGTGGGATATATGAACATGAGATTTTTCCTTGTTATTTCTTGTATTCTCAAAATCTATGCGCCCTGTGACTTTGACTCCATCTCATGCACTCTCTACTCTTCCTTGTTCTTTCTTGTCATTAATTTGAACATATTCTTCCTCCTTTCTTTGTTTCCTCATGCTTCTTCTACAGATCCTTCACCGTTATTAACACAGAGTCTTCTTAGTGTATTTTTTATCTTAACAACAATGGTATACAACTTGTTGAGCATACTACACAATGACAACATTAAGGGCATCACCATGTCCACTTTGACATCAATGACAACACCTTTTCAACAATATCCCCCTTTATCGTTGATGGAAACACTTAGTTATCTTGGTGTTCCTATGCTTTTTGCAACTCTACCCCTTTCTGTATATTATCCCCCTTTGACATCAATGCTGAAAGGGAAATTCTCCCCCTGTCAATGTACTATGTATTATTTGTTTCTATAGTCAAACAAATTTCTTTCCATCTCCCCCTAAGAATGCTCCCTTCTCGCATATTTTAGTGCCTCTTCGACATCGTTTCATCAACTATTATTGATTGGATGGCTTATACACCACCCCTAATTTCTTTCTGAAATACTCGAAAGATTCTCTAGGAAGAGGTTTAGTAAAGATATCGGAAATATGTTTGTTTGTAGTCACATAATCCAATTTAACAACTTGGTTTACAACTTGTTCTCTTAAAAAATGGTACTTGATAAGTATGTGTTTTATTTTTGAATGCATCATAGGGTTCTTTGAAATTCTTATAGCACTAGTATTATCACACAATATGAGAATTGGTTTCCTGCATTCAACTTAAATATCTTGTAATGTTTGCTTCATCCAAAGTACTTGTGCACAACAAGCAACTATTTCAATATATTATGCTTTTGTAGTGGACAGAAAGATTGATGATTGTTTTTTACTCAACCATGACACCAAGCAATTTCCTAAGAAGAATGCACATCCACTTGTGCTTTTTCAGTCATATATACAACATGTCCAATCAACATCAATGTATGTTGTTAATGTAAATTATTCACCTTTTGGATACCATAATATGTAATCCAAAGTACCCTTCAAATACCTGAAAATTCTCTTAACTACTTGTACATGAGTTTCCTTTGGTGCAGATTGACCTTGCAACAACTCCAACATCCTGCATGACATATGGTCTTGAGGTTATCAGATATAACAAGTTGGCAATCACATATATGTACAATTTTTGGTCTGCTTCCATAGATTCATCATCTTTTTCTTAACTTGCTTCATGTAATCATGGGTGTACTCATTGGCTTGCAGTCTACCATTTTGAATTTTTTGAGCATCTCCTTAATTTATTTTTTCTGGGATATGAAGATAAATTTACTAGATTGAGAAATTTGTAGTCCTGAGAAAAATGATAATTCTCCAAATATTGACATTTCAAACTCCTTTTGCATTTCTTCAACAAACCTTTTACTCAATTTGTTAGTGCTACTTCCAAAAATTATATCATCCACATATACAACAATAAATACCATGTTCTTGTCTTCTAGTTTGATGTAGGTTTTGTTTTCTACATATCCTCTTTTAAATCCTTACTGTTGTAGATGTTTGTCCAGTCTTGAGTACCAAGCTCTAGGATCTTGTTTTAACCCATAGAGATATTTCTTGAGTTTTCATACATAATATATATCCTCTGATAATTGGAATCCTTTAGGTTTCTCAATATATACTTCTTATTCTATATTTCCATTTAGGAATGCACACTTGACGTCCATCTGATAAATTTTGAAGTCTTTGTGGAAAGAAAATTCCAAAAACATTCTAATAGCCTCCATTCTTGCTACAGGGGAAAATGTTTCTTCAAAGTCAATTCCCTCAATTTGAGGATATCCTTTACACACCAGTCTTTCTTTGTTTCTTATTTCCTGTCCATTCTCATTATGTTTATTCATGAAGAACCACTTAGTTCCTATTACATTCTTATTATTGGTTCTAGGAACAAGTTCCCAGGTTTGATTCTTTTCATTTTGATCCAATTCTTCATTCATAGCATTAACACAATGCTCATATTTTCTTGCTTCTTCAAAGATTCTAGGCTCTACTATGAATAGTAGGGAAAAATTAACCTACTCAGGAGAACTATTTATTCTTCTCTTTGTCTGAGGTCCTGCACTTTTACTTCCAAGAATTTGACTTTCAGGATGATCCGTTTGTACATACCTTGAACATGTTCTGGTGTCTCTTCTTCATGTCTCTTGTTCTTCATCATTTTGTTGGACCTCCACTTCCAATTCTACTTCTTGATGTTCCTCTTATTGTTCTTCTTCTTCTTCTTCCTCTTCATGATTTCCTTCTTCTAGATATTCATCTTCTCTTATGTATTTTGTTTCTTTTGAATTTTGATTTGATCGAGGTGATCTTTCATCATCTACTTTTACATTTTCACTCATTATTATCTTGTCTAGCCTTAAATTATAGCATCTGTAGGCCTCACTCTTGGATGAGTATCCTATAAAAATTCCTTCATTTGTTATGGAATCAATTTTTCACAAATTTTCTTCATTTTTTTTTATGTAACACTTGCTTCCAAATGCCTTAAATTAATTGATTGTTCCAGGTCTACCTTTCCATAACTCATGGTGTTTTATCATTATTTTATATAAGCAGATCTTTGTTAAGGATATGAACAACGATATGTACCCCCTCTTTCCAAAAAATATCTAACACTTTGGAGTCATTCAACATGGTCTTGGCCATCTCTTGC
The DNA here is from genome assembly GCA_000966675.3 of Picea glauca. NCBI lineage: Eukaryota > Viridiplantae > Streptophyta > Pinopsida > Pinales > Pinaceae > Picea > Picea glauca. Next base: position 142,382 of record JZKD02S0057628.1, on the reverse strand, counting down.
ACAATTCTATTTTTTCTCTCTGCAACACTATTCTGCTATGGTGTTCTAGATGATGAGAATTGTCCATTGATTCCATTCTTCTCACAAAAAATTTCAAAGTCATTTGAGGTAAACTGACCTACATTGTCTAATCGTAAGCACTTGATTTTAAGATCAGTTTCATTTTCAACCATTTCCTTAAACACCTTAAATTTGTCAAATGCTTCTAATTTTTTATTTAGAAAACCATACCATGTCATTCTAGTATAATATTTAATGAATAATATAAAATAATGCTCACCTTGCAAAATATTGGTTCTGGTTGGCCCACAAAGGTCTGTATGGATTAACTACAGGGGCTTTGAGGTTAAATGTTCCTTTGTCTTGAAAGTGACTATGGTCTGCTTTCCATGTTGGCAGTGCTTGCAAATAGGATCTGAGGGTTTTATAATTGGTGGCATATCCCTTACAACCTCCCTCTTGTTGATTTTTACCAACTTATCAAAGTGAAGACGTCCCATTCTTCTATGCCATTGCCAACTTTGATTGATCCATCCCATGCAAGGTTTCTCTCCTCTTATTTCATCCAAAATGTATATGTTGTTAGGAGATATGAGCATTGTAGTAACTAGTCTTCTCGATTTTTTTTCTTGTTTCACATTTTTCATAGTAAAAGGCTAGAATGTGTCCTTGGTCTCACATTTGACTAACATTGAGAATATTGTGCTTCATGTATTCTATAAACAACACCTTTTATGTTTCGGATTTCTCATTTCCAAGGCTGATTGTTCCTTTTCCAATTATTTTGGCAGAAACATCATCTCCAAAGGTGGCATTGCCTCCTTTTGTTCCCTTTTAAGAAATAAGAACCTACTTTGATCCCTTGTCATGCGTTTGAAATATCCATTGTCAACATACCACTTATTTGTTTTCTTTGTGCATGTATGGCTAGGTTGTTTTCTTCCTTCTCTTGCTGATCTAATTTTCTTCTCCACACACCTGTGTTTTCTTCCTTATCTTTAGCAAGGAATATTTATTTCATGTTTTTCTTGGTGGGTTCCATCCTACTTTTGAATTCATGTGCTTTATGACCAAATTTGTTACACTTTAACATTCAATGTTGAATTTCATCAGTGGAGAAAATGAGTTATAGATTATGTTAGCAAACCCCTGAGATGTTTTGTTTTTGTTGCTCACAAATTTGTTCTTGGGAATCTTATAAGCATATTTGTTTCTCATATAGTTTTCTCTTGCATTGGCCCTACAGTTAATGGCTTTGTGCCCAAAATTATGAAAACCGAAATGGTAACCAAGAAACAGATTTTGATACCTTATTCTGGAAGGTCTTCTTGGTTGAACTACTTCCTTGAAATCATTTATTTTGTAGAAGGAAGCAAGTATATGCTGAAAATATTTATTTTTTCTATTGTCGTCTACATTTTTTTCCACTGCAATGGAAACTCTTAAGCACATTATCATGATTTTGAGTCATTTCTTTCTTTTCCGGTATCACATGATTTTCACTTCCATCAATATTTTTTTGATTGTTGTCATAACCAATACCGGTTTTGTCAAGTGGTGATCTTTGTATACTAAGAATATATTCTAGGATTGTCGAACTATTTTCAAACTTCAAATTTTTATTCAACTGTCTTCCATTTCAAATTATTTATTATGACAAATGTCTTTCATTTCCTTAATCTTATTTGTCAGAACTTCTTCAATTTTCTAGCCTCCTCTAGTTGTCTTTTTAGACTGATAATATTGGTTTCACCATTGATCTCATAAATATCCTTTTTAAATTCTCTCAATTATTCCTTGAGTGATTCATTCTTCATTCTAAGTTTCTCTAGTTCATGCATAACACATATTAGTTCTCCTTCAATATTTACCTCTCCTTCCTCATCTAAATCTTCATGATTTATGTCTTCATTATTTGACAATTCATATCGATCATTCAAGACCATGAATAACAGAGCATCTTCTATGCTATTATCATCTTCATCGTATGAGCTGCTTTCATCATTGGCATACAAATTTCTCTTTTTATTGTAATTTTTTCCTTTATTATCATTTTTGTTGTTCTTGTGGTAGTGTTTATTTCTTTTGAAATCAGAATCGTCTTCATTAGTATATTTATGAGGACACTTAGAGGAAAAATGTCCTACTTTACCACAATTAAATTATTTTGAAATGGATCTTACCTATCAACTTTCCATATCCCTTCTTCAGCTTCCTGACAAAGTTTGCTTCTTTTGTATCTAATTCTTATTCAAAGGAATCACTTGATTGGTATCCTTTTGAGCTTATCCTTTTTTATGCTTTGAATGCTCTGCTTCAAGCTTTGATGGTTTTTCTTGTTCATTCCTCATTTCATAGGATGTTAAAATTCCATGCAGCTCGTCCATTTTCAAATTCTTTAGATTGTTATATTCTTCTATCGTTGAAACCTTAGCATCAAATATTATAGGAAGTGATATTAGTACCTTTTGAACAATTGTAGATTCTTGTATTTATTTACCAAATCCCCTAATGGTATTTACAACTCCATCTACTCTAAGGAACTATGTTGCAATATATTCATCTTCTTTCATTTTCAATACTTCAAACTATTCTCAATGTGTTTGTAACTTGGCATGCTTCATTGTCTCGTCTTCTTCATAGATGTTCTTCAGCGTGTCCCATATGTCTTTGACAGATTCACAATGCATGAATTTTACAAACTCGGCGTCTAAAATACTAGATAATATGGAATTCATTGATTTGGAATTAATTTCATGTATCTTTCTTCCACCTGCATCTATTGGGGGAGTGGTTGGTGATTTGTATTGATTCACTACTGAGTTCCAAACTTCAAATCCTTGTGCCTTAAGGAATACTCTCACTTTGATGCTCCATAAAGAATAATTGGTTCCACCAAATAGTGGTTCTCCATTCTTGGAGAAATTTATTGTGTGTCCATGTCTGCTACAAATATATTCCTTCTAGTGGTTAAAATGTTTGAAGGAACTCGCTCTGATACCAATTATTGGAATATTCAATAATATTGAGAGGGGTTTGAATCACTATTGGGTGGATTTTAGCAATTTTTTCTCTTTTACCACTTTAACTAATCATCATAGAGTTAAACATAAGTAATGCACATAATTATAAGAGATTGACACAAAGGCACAATACAAAAATATTTTATGTGGAAACCTGATAAGGGAGAAAACCATGAAAAGTTTTTCTTATAATAATCAAGATTTACATTCTTTATAGGCTTCAACCTGTGAGGGACACCAATCCCTGAAGTAAGAACCCACTTATAATTTTTCAATAACCAACTTGAAAGACACCAACATGTTGATCTGTTTAGGAAACCAATACTCACTATAAGCACCAACTTACAGTCTACGGACACAAATATTGCAAGCACCAACCTATTGAATTGTTGAGGACACCAATCCTCACTGTAAGCACCAACTTATAGTATTCAGACACCAATATTCTAGGAACCAACCTATTGATCTATTGAGCATATCAATCATCTACCTTGCACCACCCTTCCGCCCTAAAAAAAATAAGCTTCCATTTAAACTTCCTTGCACCACCCAACCACCCTGAGACGTTCCTCTTTCATTCTTTCTTCTACTCTTCTCACCTTAATTTCCACCACCTTAGATTCTTCATTACATATATCCACCATGCCATCTAAAAATTCACAAGATCATCGATATTTATATAAAATATACACCCAAATATTTTTCCACATATCCAAAGAATATGGGATTGGTTCTAGATATCCATAAAACTAGGCCTCAATGTTCCTTAACAACCTGTACACATACCTTCTTTTTCACGCTTCACTTGTTCAAGAATGAGCTCAATGTAAAACTATCATTGGATCTGGTCCAAGATTCAATCTCCTCTATCAATTTTCTTCATTGTCGCACAATACACCCTTAGCGCTCAACAACCGTCCAATTTGTCCTTGATTTGATCTTGTCAATTGATAGTCTTAACTGTCTTCAAGAAAAACCTATGCATTCATGACACACAACCATCATATATTCTTCTTGAATCAATCGTAGTTGTTGATTCGTTCACTACTCATCAAAACATGCAATGTGACCATACTGCACAACAACCTTCTTATCTGGACCTTGAATTAATATGGACCTCTAATATCATTTTCCACGGGTCTAAGGAATATATTTTAATACTTCTACAACCTCCAAATATCACCCCCCAAGTTCTACCACACTCATTTTACACCCACACTTAGACACATTTCAAGAAATTTCATTGTGGGTCATCTACACTGTCTGATCTGTGACACATGACAATATCCGAGGGCATGATATATCTTTCTCTTCCGATCATTCAATATGTGACACTTGGAAACCTCTAGGTGATCGGGTCTCTCACCCTTTGGGTTGTTCGATCTCTCTTTCTTGGTACTTAGCCATTTATTCATACTTAGCTAATTCTTCAAGATCTTACCACAGGTCCATGGGTTTTCTCTTATTCTTCTCATCTTCCTAATATTCCTTTGTGCTCACTATCTTCATGAAATCTCAACACTTGTTCATTTTTCAAGAATTCTCTATCCATCCAAATATTAGTACTTAATTTTTTTCCAATTTTTCATCATGTGTCCATGTGGTCACAGGTTTTCTCTTAGTCTCCCCATCTTCCCAATGCTCTATCATGCTTCACTATCTCTGTGAATTCTCGACGCTTAGTCAATTTTCAGAAGATCTCACCTTGGGTCTGCAGGTTCACGCTCACTTCTTTACATACCTTTGATTATCCACTACTCCACAACATCTCAACACTTATTTATTTTCTCATATTCTTCATGGAATGGTGGGTTCACGAGCATGCATCACTTCTCTGATTGTAATCACAATTCCATCCATATGTTTTTGGTACTTATCTATTTATTTTTTAAATTTTGTGTTACATACTTAGTCTTTTAAGTTCAACCATGGAAGTAAAGTTTGTCGCACTACTTTGAAAATTTCTCTCTTGTCTATCAATCTGTCATATTTCATGAAACCATGAAAGCGGACATCTTTAATTCAAATCTTTTTATACATTCATTTTCTCTGCTATGCCATAAATCCTCATTCTTTGTCACATTTACCAAGATTTCACCATAGGTTCGCGGGGCCGCGGGACTATTTCATTGCTTCACACATACTTCAGATTCTCCATTGCTCTGCAACATATTAGGACTTAGTCATTTTTTAGTTCTTGTTGTGGGCCTCAAACCTTTGATATTGGTCGTTGATCTTAGAGAATCAACATTTAGGATTTAACCGTCTCCATGTCTATTGTTCTTCATACCAAAAGGTTACTCTACACACAAAGTTTTATAGCTCCCCTATTCACTTTCATGTGATCTAAAAGAGATTTTGAAATATAAACCCTTTGAATATAATTTTCCCAACAATGTGGGATATATGAAAATGGGAATTTTCCCTTCTATTTATTGTATGCTCAAAATTTTTGTTCCTTGGGACTTTGACTCCATCTCGTGCACTCTTTGTGCTTCCTCATTCTTCCTCGTCATTAATATAAACATATTATTCATCCTTTCTCTATGTGCTCGTGCTTATTATGTAGATCCTTCACCATTATTAACACAGAGTCTTCTTACCATCTTCTTGATCTTGAAAACAATGATATACAACTTGTTGAGCATACTACACAACAGTAACATCAAGGAAAACACCATGTCCACTTTGACATCGATGACAACACCTTTTCAACACTATTCCTATCTTCTAGAGAACATTATAGAGTAAGAAATTTCTAGAGGCGAAACCTTCTAGTAAGTCTTCTCACATTATTATGAAGGAATTTATTTCTAATTTTGGCCTTTATTAAATAGAAAAAAATATTAATCTATCTACTTGAGGGGCTAGGGAGGTTAGGACCCTAACA
>JZKD02S0057628.1:82980-117047 GCA_000966675.3 Picea glauca | reverse complement strand
CAATAATGAGTCATATTTACATCAAACACTATTGGGTCCATTACCCAAAACTTTGTGCTACGGGTCTTTCTTCAAGGGTTGACATCAATGACAACCAACCTTAATCAACACTTCTTCCATCGGATTCTGCATGTATTTTCTTCGTGTGACCCATTCTTTCTGCAATAGACACAATGAATATTAGATCTCTCACCTTGATTGTGTCTACCCCCCTTACCTCTAAAATTATTTATTCGACGTCCTCTTTTACTTCCTTCTCCTCTAGAGAAATCATGTGGTTAATTATTTCCTTTCTAAGCAAGGGACATGGTCTCTGTAGTGGGCTTAGTTGTCTTCTTTCCAAAATATTTCTCATGTTCTGGAACTTTCTCCACCAAAGACTCAAATGTGATGGACTTTATTTGGCCACTAGCTTGTAGGGATTCAAGGTAGTGAGAATATGTAGGGTAGAGGGTCTTAATGAAGGTTGTGAGAGGAATGCATATCTTCACTCTAGTGGAATAAATGTCTTGCATGATGTATTTGATCTCAGAAGCTAAATCCATGGAATCATCATCCTTCAAATCTAGGTTGAAGAGCTTCACTAGCAATTGTATGAACTCCAATTCTGAGTGTGAGTCATATAAATCCTTCACTTTCTTTAAAGCACCATAAGAGTCTTTAATAGAAATAAAATGACGACTCACCTCTTCACTTACCATTGCAAAAATCAAGGAATATGTTTTCTTATTTTTATTCTTCCATATGGAAAGCTCCTTATCTACTATAGGTTTGGTAGGTCCATTGTCATCCTCGCCTTCATAAATTCCATCCCAAAAACCATTAAAAATCAAAGTGTGTTTGATTTTTCTAGACCATTCTAGGTAATTTTCTTTGTCGGTTAGTACCACGCAAATAATGGAGATGAGAGAATGCATTTTCCAACATCAGTTGCTCCTCACAATCCAACTTTTTCTTTGAAGAACAAAAAGAATGACAGGTTTGATTGCAACAAAAATAATTTGGTCTCATGCTTCCCAAATATTGTGCCTCACATTTTGCAATGGAAACAAACTAATTGAACATCTAGATCTTAAATACATTGAATTTTGATTGAATGTGGATTGGCAGAGATGCAATTCATGGTGTTTCTCATGATTTTCAATCTGTAAATTGTCATGGATATTCCACTGGAATAGTTCATCACAACAAATCTAATAAAATGTTGAAATATTTTCTATTAAGGTTATTTTTCCTTTAGATCTCCAAAATATTTAGTTACTTATTTTTTTACTTATGCATGAAATAGATAAAATGTGGAGAATAGAGAATAGTAAAATACAATCACACAATCTACAAATAAGCACAAGATATGACCTATGAAACCCAATACGAGAGAAAACCTAGCTAAAAGGTGAGGCCCCTCCGCTCTCTTTTCTTTAGTATAGAAATGATGTAAGTACAAAGAAAGAGGCACTCTCCATGGAGTTGCCTTTGACTCGTGGCCTATATGGTTGCTACAAAATCTCTCCTAATTTATTATGCTCACAGAATATCATTCTCAGATGTTCTTCTCAACTATGGAACAAGATACAATACAAGAGAATGGAACCCCTTCTCCTCCTAGCGACCCGATATTTAACATAGTCCGATAACCAACTAGGGGTAGGTTTTTCACTTCCTCAACCATCAATTGTGATAGGATTTTGAACCTTCTAGAATATTCTTGAAATCCTTCATGTGGCTAACCCCATATGCATGAGTAATGGGGGATGACATGGCATCCTCTCGTACCATGGTGGTCAACACGGTAGGTAAACTTGCGGGAGGCATAATTTTTTCATACGAGCTCTGATTGACACGATTTTGCACTATTGGAAAGGTATCGATGTGTAGAATAGTGTCATTGGGTACAAGCCATGCTGGGAAAGTTTTAACCCCAAAAAATGTCGTTTGATCCCTCAAAATGGCCCCAGAAGGTTCTGGACCCCAATTTTCCAAACTGGGACTTGCCATTAAAATGGCCCTGCAAGCTGATTCCTCCAATTTTTCCACTCTAAAAGCATCGAGATAGATGAAAAATAATAAAATGATCCAATACAGATCAATTGCGTATAAATTTAATGGTAAAGAAGGTGACTTCAAACTTTGGGCGTGGAGGGTCTCCTCAATCTTCCACGCTATTACAAAGAGAATTTTACTACATATAGTCTACCGGTTGAGTGGCCTAGAAAACCAAGAGGAATACTCATCGCCCACGAAATCAAAACCCAAGAATGAATTCGAACACGTGACCTCCAACTCCAAGAAACAAAGTTGCTTAATCACACACATTGGGACTATTAGAGACTTCAAATATGTCGTCATAGCAACAACGGAAAAAATCACCTAATCACCCGAATCTTCATGTAATGAAAGATCAATTGTGTGGGATCATGTCATGCTTTGGTAGAGTTGATAATATTGCACCACAAGACATTTAGTTGAAGCTTGCCAAACTTTATCCTTCTTATCAATCATTATTTCACATGCCACCATCGAGTGAAAACATAGACAAAGACATGCCACGGGATGAAGTGAAGTGTTTTCAAAATTTGAAGAAGAAGACGATGGTGTTCTGAACAATGTAGGAACTTGTGTTGAAGAGGTCACGGGTTGGTTTGGAAAAACAATCTGAAACTAGTGTGGGTGCAATGTGGAGGTAAAGATGTCAATTGTAGAGGACTATGAATACCACCTGCATAGGATTAGGAATCTAGCTTCGTCGGAAAACCCTAGGCAGACAACACTGGAAAATTAACAAAAGAGCAATGTTCCCATGCAAGGTCGTGTGAGGGAAAAGGGAAGCAAACACTGATGGGCATAGATAAGGGGCACGAACGATAAAGTAACGTCAGATTTGCTCATAGCAGGAGAGATAGATCTCAAATGGGCGTTTATGCATGCAAGAGAGATAGATCTCAAAGTGACGTTTATGCATGCATGAGAGAATCATGGAGTTAAAATAGTTGACTATGATACCAGTGAGAGACTAGGGATAGGCAAAGGTAATAACTCAATGCTTGATTGATTTGCATTAATGTGAAACATTCATAAATACAATGTGAAGTGATATTTAGTTTCATCTTCCAAAAAATATGAATGACTCTTTCTATTCACGTATAACTCTTTATATATATCCTAAATAATATTTACAAAGTACCTCAATCCTTAAAAATTAGATATCTAACACAAATGAAATCCTTCAACTACTTGATTGATTAACATTTAAGGTTAGGAATCAACGTTTTCCAATCATTGTTAAAGTTATTGTGTTAGGGATAGTTAATCTAAAAAACCCTAATTTAAACAAATATGTAGATGTGATGTGGTTTTGAGTTGCGTATGATTTTATACTTCTTACCACTGATTCCAACTTGGCAACATGTTAATAATAATTTGCGATCTCATCCACATATTATAGTGGTTAGATGTAAGACAACAAGGGCTACGTACAGAAATCATTTCTTCCGCACTACCACGTAACAGTACCAACGTCTTGGATGCCACTGCCCTACCATATTTTCTTACCTTTCTCACGCAACCTCCTCGTTCACTTTTGCTTTTGGTGTGGACCTCCCATGCCTAATGATCACCAAATCAGCGTGAAGCCTTCATATTGTCATATTAGAAGCCAAAATAGTATAATTAACTGAGAGATCTGAGAAAGGAAAACCGGAGAAAAGGGCCGCCTGTTTTGCGGACCTGGAGTTGAAAACACAAATAATTATTAATTCCACTATCCTTACGGGTCATGGATTTCAGACGCGGACATTGGAGTAAGTGAAATGCTCCAGTCGATTTAGCGTGACCTGGCACATCGATTAATTATTGGACCGCGTCTCAAAATTATTAAATTCATGATGACTGCAATCTGAATCACTTTCACAAATAACAAAATTGATGGCTAACTATTTCCATCCCCAAAAAAGTTTATTGACGCGTAGGCTCCACAGACTCATATTTCGTTTTAATGGGAAGCCCAATCGTTATACTATTTTGTTGTACACCATTCAAAGCCGAACGAATGTTCAGTGCACTGTTATAAGCATTATTAGGTATAAATCCAAACTTATCCAGTTTTGTGTAATATAATGTAGATTTATATATAATTCAAGTTAAAGGAGGTAGGGTGTGTATATCTTCGTAGACTTTATTAGTGGACGTCTTTATTTAGTGTCTAACTTGTCTGTGTTTTTTTTTTTTAGTTTGCTAGTGTGTTTGTGCCCTAAGATTGGATTAGCTTTTGTCTGAGAAACAACGATCCAAGGGCATCTAAGCCATCAAAAATCACTCGGGATCACACTTGCCCTGGGCCACACCAACCCTTAGCTTGCTAGATTTTTTGGTGTCTCCTCTCAATTGGTTCAAACCTGGGTTGCCATACAGAACTAGACCTTAAACCCAGAGAGTTGAACCCACCCCCTCGTGAGAGAGAGACAAAGGCTTGGCAGCGGGGGATCCAATCAACTGGGCGAGGCAAAATCCATTCCTTTTAGTTGGGCTAAATCCATTCCTTTTAGCTATCATTAGACTTAGAATGCACCATCCATGTGATTATAACATAGATGCAACTATCCATTATTGCAAATAAGTCGAAACTAGAATAATACATTACAATGAAGAAAATATTACCAGCATACACCATCAACAAAATACACAAGCTTTGAAGACAAGGTATATTCACCATAAACAACAACATCATTACATCAAATATTAGTTCTCACAAGAGTGACAACTCATTATAAAACCCAAAATACACAAGTTTTGAAGAAAAGGTATATTCATCATAAACAACAACATCATTACATCAAATATTATTTCTCACAAGAGTGAAAACCCAAACTCTATATCATCCCTCTAGCACGTGAACCCTTTATAAGCCAAAGCCTTTACATTTATACTTGTGTTCTTAGATGTTGAGGCTTCTTTAGGTTGTTGGCCTCGTTCAATAGTCAACTATTTATTTTGTCAATTGACTCCTCAAAAACATAGAAATATAGTGAAACCCAACTTCTATTAATGAATAAGAGAAAAAAACATTGAAGAACACAAACTGGCAGAGATGTTGGCTACGCTTCATTCACAACAAGCTTTACATCACAGTGCATTGCATGTTTAAAGGGCCTCCTTAACCTTAATTATATATGAGAGAGTGAGAGGAGAACAATTCCCATGATGCATGTGAGATAAATTGGACTAAGTTTATAAAATTCCATGGGCATGTAAGACACTAAGACTTCCCGGGTGGTCACCCATCCTATTACTACTCTAGCATTTTCACGCTTAACCACTGAGTTCTAATGGGATCCGGTGCATTAATGCTATGTTGTATGCATGTACATAAACCCACTAAGAAATAATTACATGATGTATGTAATTAACAAATGAAGATGGCATTACATTCCAGTTCTCATCAAAAGGGTGAATATCATGGTTTATCAAAACCATAGGCTCAAAATCTTGATTTACTGGAAAAGGTGGATGGCCACCGAGATCCACCTGGATCATATATAAAGCAAAAACAAAAATATTACAACAAATACCAATGGAACAACAAAATATAGAGAATAATAACACCAACAATGATACTTCTATTGATAGAAAATCAAGTTCACTTGCCTCTTCGAGGGAGTAACCTCTAGCAAAGCGAAACTCTAATACAATATCTCAAGAAAAAACTTTCCCATGCCTTCTACTCTTTTTTATGCTAGTCATATCTTCTAAAGAACATTATAGAGGAAGATCTTTCTAGAAGCAGAAGCTTCTATTAAGTATTCTTACAATAGATTTGTTCACGTTATTATATATGCCTTATTTACTAATGTCAACATTTATTACATAGAAAATATATTATCCTACCTATGTGAGGGGTTAGGGAGGTTAGGTCCCTAACATGCCCTACCCCTTAAAAAAAAACCTTGGCCCTTGTCCTCGGACTTGAGATAGAGAAGTTGTATTAGAATGGTATTCGACTCCCTGGTGGCATCTTCTAGTTGTTATCCTTCCATTAAACTAGATATTCCTTGATGGTGCACTAACATAGATGATGATCGTGCTAGTTCAAGACTGCTTGTGGCTATAACCAAATGAATCCTTCTTCATCCAACTCGGGGAGATCAATTTGAGTCCCACACTTATTTCCAATCACTTTCTTTAAGCATGATACATGAAAAATAGGATGGATCTTAGAGTGACTTGGAAGAGATAATTGATAGGCCATGAGCCCCACTCACTTGAGAATTGTATAAGGACCATAAAACTTGGGGACGTGTTTCTGACAATGTTCAACTTTGAGTGAATTTTTCTTATAAGGTTGTTGATCTATAAACTATCGTGAATATTCCACTAGAACAGTTTGTCACAACAAATTTGATAAACAAAACTGAGATCTACACTATGAAGGTTAAATTCCTTTATATTCCATAATAGTTAGTTACTGATTTTCTGCTTATGCATGAAATAGATCAAATGCAAAAAATAGAGAACAGTAAAGTACAATCACACACCATCCACAAGATAACACAAATATTTTCTCTAGGATAACCTTATGAGAGAAAACTCATCTAGAAGGTGAGATTATTTTGCTCTCTTTTCTCTGGTATGGAAATAATGCAAGTACAAAGGAGAAGACACTCTCTATGGAGTTACCTGAGACCTGTGCCATGTTAGAATACTATAGAACATTAACCCCCTTTGTTATTCTCTCTAACTTCCTACTCCCAATTGTTCTGCTCTACTATGGAAAAAAATACAATAACATCAAATGGAACCCCTTCTCCTCCTAGTGGCTTTGTATTTAACATAGCCCAATAGCCATCTAGGGGTATGTTTTTGAATTCCTCAAACTCAATTGTGGTAGGTTTTTCAACCTTCTAGAACAGTTTTGAAATTCCTCACATGGCTATCTCCATATGCATGAGTAATGGGGGAGGATGTGGCATCCTCTCGTACCATGGTGGTCAACACGATAGGTTAACTTGCCAGAGGCATAAATTTTTCATACAAAATCTGTAGCACACCCATTTCGAAACTCTGAGCTTATTCGCGCTCTTATACCAATTTGTAGTGTACCTTTTTGCTTACCCAGAGCTTATAACGCACTATGTAACATTCTGTACACACACTTTTACATAATTCATACAGGCATTATATAATCACATGCATTCAAGTAAAGAAATACATTTAACTTAGAGTAAAACGTATAATTTACTGCTACGATTAAACAATCCATAGCATTTAACAGTAATTCATATACACAGTGGAAATCATGATAATTTAGGTAGCACAATCATGCAAAATGTGATAAGAACATAATTAGATACTTATCTTGTAATAGTGGTGAAATCCACCAACCAAGTGCAGGCCTTCCACGAACCTCCCAGCCTTAAACCACACTGCTCATCATCTCAACAGTGGGTCACCCCCGAGCTGGGACTGAGCTCCACCCCAAGGTAGGGAATCCTAGGCTAGACTGAGGTTACAGGAAAAACAACACAGAAATATCTGGAAGGATTCTTCCCAAAGATGCCATCTTACGCCCACTACTACCAGACTCTCATTCCCCACATGCTTGTTCCGCCCGGGAGTATACACCTTCACACGCACAGTCCATCGTTGCTAACCTCCCTCTCTGGGTCTTGGAAATAGGCCAGATCAGGAAGTTTCAGAGCCGTAGCTGGTGCTGGGAACTCTCTGGAAGAAACCACTTCCCAGCAAACTCTTTCACCTGGAAAGAGTTGCTCACAGGCCTGACAACCTGCCTCTTCCAACCACAGTCGCCTCCCTCACCAGAAGTGAGGTCATACACAAGCTCAACACAAAGCTTACTCTGGCCAGTATGCCACATGCAGTCTAGCACTGCGTGGCCGCAACAGCCAATTGGGAAAAACAGACACGTGCTTCCCAAACAGGTTCAGCAATCACAGGATAGTCTCACGATTTTGGTTTCAGGATTGTACGAGGGGTGCAAAGATCCCACATGCAAGTTCCAACTGCTTAGACTGAGGATGTACCGGCTATCTCCCAAATCAACACAGGCTTTTTACCACCTTCAGGGTTGTACCAGGGTATTCTTGCAGAGATCGAATGGGTTCACGCTCAGATGGTCAGGTAGAATGGAGACCCCCCCCTCACATGGTTCATATTGGCTATTATATTTGCATGCACCAGGGTTGACACTTGTCACCCTGGGAACTGCATGCGTTCCCACAGCATGCATCCCTTTTGCACGTTTTCCCCTTGCGAGGAACTTAGGATAAAAATAAAATACACATGTCTTTTGGGAATAATAATAAAATATTATTCCCAGGCTTAAGACCCCTAGGCTCAACACTTAGCCCCTTTTTCCCACCTTCCATCCCCTAATCCCTTGCCCACTCTGTGGACGCTCAGTCCCCTTTCGCTCATTCATCGTGGTCGGTCTGCACCTGGCGGTGTTTATATTTTATTAATCATTATGCATACATACAAGTACAACAACAGGCTCTTGGCCTTCAACACTTAGGCTCCCTGTCCTAACAAACACATAAGCCTACCAGCTTATACAAAACTTGGCTCACCAGCCTATAGAACATGTTTACAATTCATTTCATATATCATGATTTGCAACGGGGCTCGGCCTTGGGGACACTACAAAATCTGAGGGATGCATGGTCTACATTGTTGGAAATGTCTCAAAGTGTATAATATCATCAAGGAGGTGTGCGCAACTTCCAGAAAATAAAACCCCCAAAAATGTCATTTAATGACTCAAAATGGCTTTGGACCCCAATTTTCCAAACTGGAACCTACCACTAAAATGAAACTGCAAGTTTATTCCTCCAATTTTTTCCACTCAGAAAGCATCAAGATAAATGAAAAATAATATAATGATCCAATCTAGATCAGTTGTAGATTAAGAAACACATGGTCCCGTTCAACAAATTGACGTTCTAAGCTGTCGTGATATGCTTGTTTCTTCATGTGATTTTGTGTCATGGACAAGTTTTCTTTGAGGGTACCAATAATGGCCACACAAACTATAAGAGTGCTCTCGACCTCCTGAACCTTGGAAACACCTAGCATGTATGAGATAACCGATGGTGGATTTTTCCTATAGACCCCTTCAAAGGGAGTCATACGAGTGGAAGCATGGGAAGATTTGTTGTACCACCACTCAACTAGGGGTAACCACCAATCCCACTAAGTTTTTCGGTCAGACGCAAAACACCACAAATATGTTTCCAAACACTTGTTGACTGCTTCATTTTTCCATTATTATGGGCATGATAGGTGGTACTGAGATGGATTTGGGTTCCTTACAGCCTGAACAATTCTTGCCAAAAATTGTTGGTGTAAGTTGGATCACAGTCGAAGACAATAGAATGAGGAATGCCCTGGATTTTGAAGATATTATCCCTAAACATTTGAGCCAATGTGGATGTGGTGAATGGGTGTTAAAGAGCACATAAATGAGCATATTTGAAAAGAATACCTACTACAATCATGATGACTAACTTATTTCTCGATTTAGGTAAGCCAACGATGAATTCCATTGAAATAACCTTCCAAATAGTAGGTGGAATCGAGAGTGATTGGAGTGTGCCCAGAGCTTTGATTGTTTCTCTCTTATTGTGTTGACAGGTATCACATTCAACCACAAAGGTCCAGATATCCTATTTCATACCTTCCCAGAAAAAAAAAATGTTTGACCTTTTCATAGGTTTTGGTAAATCCTAAATTCCTAGTTGTGAGTGAAGCATAAAGCTTAGATAGCACAATGGATTTAAGGTTCAACTTTTTTCTTAAATACATGCGACCTTTATAGTGAAGCTCTTCATTGTGCCAAGAGTATCTTAAAGAAACTTGAGAATCTTGTTTCAACTGTTGGATCATATTACAAAGTTTGGGGTATTGGAACCATTCCTAGCGAATGGCTTGGAGTCAATCTGCGACAATGAAAGAGAGATAAAAGAGGGAACCTTATTCTTCATATTTCCTTGAAAGAGCATCTGAAACCGCATTTTCTTTTCCCTTCTTGTAAATGATCTCATAATCATATCCAAATAGCTTAGTCCCCCGTTTTTGTTTCTCCGATGATGAAACTCTTTGTTCCAAAAAATACTTGAGGCTATGATGATCAATTTTAATTTGGAAGCATTGCCCAAATAGATAAGGATGTTAGAGATTCATTGAATGTATAATAGCCAACATTTCCTTTTCATAGGTTGATTGGACCAAATGTTGTTTTAAAAGTTGTTTTCTAGTGAAAGCCAAAGGTCTACCATCTTGCAAGAAGACAAGCCAAATTCCTTTACTAGAAGCATCACATTCCATCACAAAAATCTTGGTGAAGTCCGGTAGTGTTAGGATAGGAGTCATGCACAGAGCCTCTTGTTAGTTAGATTATTTGTCACTTAATAATCCCTATTACATTTACTTGTCAATCCTGTTCATAAACTTGTGAGCCAAAAACATAGTATGTGCAAGTAAAGGAATAAAGTCTAAGATATCCTTTCAATTCATAATGTAAAAGAGTCACTCTAAAATTTTATCAAACATCAAAGAATAAAGAAACTAATGCAATAAGGAAATCTGAGACAATCTCACTTATGTTGACAGGATTGATACCAATCATGGAAAGAGTTCATTGGGTCTGCATATTATGTCCAGATTACTTATCTATGCATAAATATGACTATGATATATTTGTGTCTTCAATTCTAGTCAATGAATATTTAAACCATCTGTGTGTAAAGGAATTGAAATACTACTAAGCAAATCATGCTAAAAAACTAGTGACTAGTTCTTTGATCTAAATCTCGTGGAGAGGTTTATGATACAGTATTTCACTTAACAAATTTAAGTGTTCCTATAATCAAAGATGAGGATAGATTTAATAACCGAGGAATCGTACATAATCAAACAAATGTAACTATACTTACGAAATGTAAATACAAATGACATTGTTGTTCTTAATCACACCACACCATTAACCTAATCTCGAACTCTTCAATATGAAATCATTATTTAACTAATGGTTAATCATCCAAAGAATTGAGTTAATCATAAATAAGTAAAGACTACAATTAACTAAGAAAACTCTAAACTAATTAATCATAAGCTAAGATAATAAAGCTCTTTTGTCTAAGAATGAAGTTGCAATCTTAAAACAGAGTAATTGCATAAATGAAATGTTACACACACATTTACCTAGCTATTGTACATAATAGCTGCACAATCTAGGTTGGTGGGCCCTCCCAACTAGACTGAGAGTTAAATATAACACAATATTATACAATTATGAAGAACACACCAATTGAGAAATTCAATTTGGTATTAATTGAGTGCATATCGAACTACAACATTGCTCCAAGTGTAGATGTAAATATTAAACATTCACTCAACATATAATAATATATATTAGGTTACAGTATCCCCTTCTTTTTCTATGGCCATTTATTTATACATAGGATTCAATGGGGAGGATAAGTTCTAATCCCCCAAACCCAGAACTAACAAATCAAATCAAATACGAGTTTTAAGCAATTTGGGAAAATCGACCACAACCAAAAATATGGGCAAACCTAGATTAGATAATCACCTTTATCTCTTCCATATTTCAATTTCTGGTAAATCCACTCATGTCGTACTTAAATTAGGATGTTCGTCACAAAATACATGTTTTAGATTTTCTAGATTCATCTTCATCATCTCATAAATCGCGCGTGAAGATCATTGCTACAAATTTGGCATGTTTTTTATTGAAAACGTTTGACCATAGCTAGAGGATGTCATGTTGGACATGTCTGTGATATGATGAAAAAGAAACTATGTCGAGGGTCCTAGTGACAAAACCCATGTGGATGATTTGTAATTGGAATCTGAGAGGTATGCTAAAAAACAACAGTGGGTCCCAGAATGCACTGTCAGTACCATAATGAATTGTCGGTACTGGAAATGAGCAGAGAAAATCATCATTAGAAAACATGTTCTACACATTCAATCTAATTGATCAAAGACATAGGAAATCAACAAGAACATACAATATTGACCATAATGAAAACATGGCAAGAAGGGTAATAACCTAGTACATAGGTAAGGTAAAGGTGGTTAAAAAAGGTAACTAATAAGTAGAAAATGTGTCAAAACCATGAACCAAAATCTCCCCCATGCCTATGTTTTTTCATGTCCTCGTGAAAACAGAGTAGGCAATAAACTCCTTAGACTATCCTCGCCAACAAAGACCGAATTTGCGGGAGATCTCAAATAAAACCCTTTTCATCACCATATATTGAGCAAACCATGGATAGTATGACTCGTGCAAAACATCTAAAAAAATCTTTCAATTTGGCCTCCAAGTTTGTTGTGGAAATGTTATTGATCATGAAAAATATCTTGTCTTGAATATCCAATCTAGGTGCCTCAATTTGACTATGTCGACTTCCAGCCATAGCAATTAGTGTTTCAATATTGAGAGTATTTGTTGGCACACAGTGAGAAAACTCAAGGTTCAACATTAATTCACCAAAAAATTCCAAGATATTGGCCCTTTCAACATCACCCGCAAGCAGGTGAAGTCTCACCTGAGGTACCTATGGGGACTGCAAGAACCAAGCTTCCACAGTCATGAAGAGAATGGAGACCATCCTAACATTCATTCAACATGCAATATACATTTTGCGTGAAATCATAACAACATAATAAATATGATATATTCATCTTACTTAACCATTCAATATGTGCATGGAACCATTAGATCCATATTCAGATTAAGCATTAATCATGAAGATGGGTTACACTTTTGCTTGTTTTATGAGAAAAAAAATTGTATTTTCACAAGTTCCTAAACTTCCAGCATACAAAAGTATTTTTTTTATTTAGAATTTCTCTTTACAGTATAAACAAAACTTGTGAAGAATTTTGTTAGCTTTCCAATGACTATTTTTGAATTTTATTTTATCATGATTTGATATGTCAATTTGACAATTGTTTAATAGTATGTTCCTTAAACATGAAAGGAATGATAATGGGTTACTTTTTCCTACATCAATGTATCTATTACTAAACTTATGTTTTTAAGAAACGAAATATACTACAACAATCTACAGAGACTCTATTTTATTATGATTATAATTTTGAATCTAATGGATGAATATTATAATTTCTAGAATTTTTTGAAGTTGACCAAGCTGAAAATGTTGCAGATTTTAAACACATGTTTTTCTACACCTTGTATCTATCGTAATTTTTACTTAAAACTAAAATCTAAATATACCCTTTTGAAAATAATAGTTTAAGGATTATGAATATATTTTTTTCTAAATTTTTTACTGTATATTTTTAGAGATACCGATATTTAATTTCACCGAATCATAATGTCTGCTGAAAATATTATGTAGCATTTTTGTTTTTAAATTAAATAAAATTAGATAAAAATAAAGAAAATGAAAACAAATTATAGGAATTGAAAGTAGATTCAATTTTGGAAATGTTGGTGTCATTTTTGAAACCAAATTCTCAGTATTTGCAAGAGTCTGCAACCTCCGAAGTTCAGGTAAGCTTGGGGAAATTCTTTGGTGTTTGTTTTCAGTCCTAATTTCATGTTTTCAGCCGAAATAATTGTTTGGCCGAAAGACGAAAATATAACGAAAACCGTCAAAACAGAACGGTTTCCTAGGTTTTCGACCGAAAAAACTTTCTTTCGACCGAAAGGTTGTTGAGCGCATTCTGTTGGTCGGAAAAAATGAAAAGACACGTCGTATCCTTTCATTTCGCACGAAATTGTATAAATAGACTTCCGGCCGAACACATTTAACACAATTCATAGGATGGACAGACAAATATGAGCTCGGGGATAAGGATTTCAAAGCATTTCTATTACTGATTGCAGCTATATTATTTTCTTTCTTTATGTCTTCCCTCTGATCCATAAGAGTAATCGGAGGATCGATATTGATACATGATGGTTTTCTAGAGCACCTAAACAAAGTTTTGAATCATCTTTTTGGTTTTTGTTGAATAAGGTAATTGATGTTTGTTCAAGTTTTTATTGGAATAACAATTTATATGTTGAAAGATAAATGTTGAACATTTTTTCAAGGTGAAGTCTTTGTTGAACATATCTTTTACAGATAACTATAAAAGTCATGGGAAACAAAAGTTTGCGCAAGAGAAAATTTGATTGCACTCGAGATGATACTCGTCAAATCGAACAAAGGAAAGAGCTTTATTGGAGAAAGAAACAAGAACATGCAAACATTGAAGAACAAAACCATGATAATGTCAACAGAGATTTTCGACAAGAAGAAGTTCAACCAGGTATGCATGCACATATGATGATCGAGCACACGACACACATTCAGACTGTATTCAAAAAGTACAGAATTCAAAGTATAGAATTCAAATTTAAAATATTGTAAATAATATAATTGATTGTAATTACAATTTGATGTTTTTCAAAAAACATAAATAGATTTGTCTCATAATGTCGAAGAAGACGTTGAAACCGAAATTGAAGCAGAAAGCGTTGAAACTAAAATTGAAGCAAAAGATGTTGAAACCGAAATTGAAGCAAAAGACGAATCACCTATAGGTATGTACATAAATTTAGATAATACAAGATGAACAGTCAAGTATATATAATTTAGTGAATTTGTGTTCGGGTTATTTTTTTTAATATAAACTTTAAATTGAAATATGTAGGAGAATCTATCAACATTGATGTTGAAATATTAGAAAATGTTGATACTGACAAATTTGGAAAGAAAAAAGATAAGCATTATATAAGATATCGAACTAAGAATATGTATAATACTTTTTTCAAAGATGAATCGGTAACAGTACAAGCTCAACTTTTACTTTGTCTAATAAAGTCAAGAAAGTTAAAAGAAACTACATCATTATTGGGTATTCAAAAGTCAACAAAGGATACAAAGGTGAAACAAAATGTCTTTAACAATATAGCTAGTGTATTAAAATCTCTTGAAAAATATTGAAAAGAAGATGTCAGTGTTGCACGTGGAGCGATACAAACAACAGTTGTTTCATCTAGCAATATAAAATATTGTTTAACACGACATATGGCAAAAACGATGGGAACGTCAAGAAAAAAATTGCACAAACATAGAAAATTTCGATTGCTCGTTGCACAGTGATTTCTAGACAACACTACAAAGATAGACTTGCATAAAATGTTAAAGAATTGGCCCGTAATTGTTGGTTGGAAGAATCTCATGTTTCACCACATACAAGGGATGTGTTGCGATGAAGAATAACACGAAAACAATATGAAGAACATCCAAAACATATATTTCCAATGACACAAATATAGTTGTTCAATAAGTTCAAAGAAGAGCACAAAGAAGTTAAATTTTCCATCAATACATTTGTGCAACAAAAACCATGGTTTGTTCGACCCATCACTGTTCATGACACTTGTTGTTGTCGTTATCATGTGGAATTTAAGTTGTATTATAACACTTTTTTGGATTTTGGTAAAAATTTATGGCCAGGTTCACCTCCTCCTTCCACATTCTGTGTTTTTATATCTGAAATTCTATGTGAAAGAGAAGATGATGATTTAGTTTACAAAAAAAAATATGTTGGTGGAAATAAATGTGATCGTTGTGAAAATCTAAGTTTGTTTCATTCAAAGTATCATATTGATATGAATGATCAATCATTTTCTAATATAAGAGTGAATTGGAAGAGATATGCATGTATGAGCAACACGATTCCACATTCTTCAAATGTTATTTCCAAAAGGATTGATTTGAAGGTAGATAAAATCTGTGTGATAGATTTTTTGAAGAAGTTTGAGGAAAAAATCTATAAATACACCAAGCATTCACATAGATCTCGATGGAAAGATCTACAATTCAAACAATCCCATGAAGTGTTTCCACCAGGGGCAATTTTGTCTGTAGTTGATTTTGCAGAGAATTACACATTCGCTGCACAAAAATAAATACAGAGAGAATATTATCATTCTGATCAGGTCACGATATTTGTCCACGTTCTATATAGACATTCTCATCATAGTCTTGATAACATAGAAGGAACCAACGACAATCGACATGTTATTAAATATTATCACTTTTATATAAGTGATGATCAAGCACACGACACACATTATGTACAACATTGTTTTGATAAATTGTATGATTCATTGAAAGAACATGAAATCAGATTCGATCGATATTGGATATGGTCAGATGGGTGTGCGGGTCAGTTCAAATCTTCACGATCATTCTATTGGTTATGTCATCTTCATAAAAAAATAAACATTATACATTGTTGGAATTTTTTTGTGACTAGTCATGGAAAATGAGAGCATGACGGTGCAAGGGCATGTATAAAACGAGCACTTCGAAGGTATCAGTTGAACCCTCATGCCGATTGATTTGAATCCACTGAACAAGTTGTTGAATGGTGCAAAATGGATTTAAGCCATGAATATAATCTGTCAAGGGATGTGCGTAGGTGTGTCTATATAAAAATGTTACATATATGTACACATGATATATAAATTTGAACGTGTTCAAATTTATATTCAATCTTAAATCATTTTCTTGAGAGATTTCAAGTTAACAAGTTCTTGTCTTGTGTAGGTTTTTTTGGTATGTTGGAATCGAAGGTGTAAATAGATCAATCCCATATAACGCCAATACCACCTGAGACACAAAAAATACATTCATTTATAACAAAATGTTTTCAAAATGGGTTTGCTTTTGATAGAAGAAATGACTCTTGTTTTTGTTCAGTTTGCATAGAGCACACATAATCCATAGATATTTGCGAGAACGAAAATGCAAGATATGTTAAAGCTTGGAGACATACTGAACTTAATGTAAAAGAGACAATGTCACTTGCAAGCTCAGAGGAGATGGAATCAAATGAAACTATAGTGTCAATTGATGACGATAGAGTTTATGATTTTGTTAGAGAAAGTAATTTTTATGTTTAAATTTTTTCAAATAACTTGTAGATGTACTTGTGTAATAATCTAACACGAATTATTTGTTTTCCAATATATCCAATTATTTGCAGGAGATGTTTTTGTCATGGTTGCACCTATAGACAACACTAAAAACAAGAAATATTATTTGATGTGATGCATAGAACAAAAGATGAGGCTATTAGAAGATTTTGATGATAATGATTTTATATATGAAAGAGGATCCATTGTATTGAAAGGATATTTTTTTCAATAAACCCATCAAATCGATACTCATGTTCACTTTCAAGACTACCAGTCAGATGTCACAAGTTGTCAATATCGTCATTTAGTATGTGCAGCATGCATAAAGTTAATAGAAGTTCAATAATAAAAATTAAAAAAATTAAAAAATGGAAAATGTTCAAAGTCGATCATGAACAAATAATTGAAGATGGAATACCATTACGGTGTTTTTAAACAAGTGACACATGTACATTCCAAAATTTCTTATTTTTCATTGAAAGTACATTTCAGATTTTGCTAACTTGTTTTGACTATCTTCAAACATATTTCCAAATAGGATATTTATAAAAAGGGTATGTATAAAAAACTCTAGATCATTCTTAAAAAACATAGATAAAATATGGTTCAACCATATTTTATATGTGTTTTTCAACCATTACACCAATCAAAATTGAGTTGTATACCTCTTGTATGAGCATTTTATTTTGAACTAAAAAATTGCTAAACACCATTTCCATTGACACTTACTTTTTTCAATAGTATTTTTTTCCATTTTATTTTAATAATATTGCATTAGGTTCAAGGATATATGAACCTTTAGGTGAATATCTCTTATAACTTTAGCATTTTTTTAATGACTACATGATAAAATTAAAGAAGAGTTGATCATCTCTTCCATTTTAAGGTTTTGTTTTATTGTTACATCATTTTGAGTATTTTATTTTATCGTTAACACACAAACCAAAAAAGAGTTGAACATCACTTATATCTCAAGATTTTATTGTATAAACATTACCTATAATTAATTTGGATATCTCTTCTATCTTGAGAATTTTATTTTTACTACTACTGCACCAATCAAAGAAGAGTTGAACATCTCTTTTATCCTTGATTTGAGAGAATTGACTTCTTTAAGTGGTATTTGTTTTTTCATTTTTTAAATTAATATGAACTAACAACTAAAAACAATTTAAACATCTCTTCTACTCATTGTAATAAACTTTACTAATAATATCATATATATACTAATATCTCCATTTTAATTATTAAGTTGATAAATACATTTAAATTTTGAAATTATTTAGAATCTTCATTTTAATAATTAAATTGATTTTCATGTAAATTTATTTAAAAGTGTTTATCATTATAATTAAATTGTAATTAATAAATATCTTCTCTAACAAAGTTAAAAAAATTAATACAACCTTATTTAAAGTCAAGTGAATTAAATTGTAATTAATAGATCTCTTCTCTAACAAAGTTAAGGAAATTAATACAACCTTGCCTAAAGTCAAGTGAAGACCCTTACAAAAATGTGGGTTTATGTGAATAGTACTAAACCATAGCGTGCAAATCGTTTTCCTAATGTAATTCTCTTTTATACATGTTATCTGAGTTGTACAAGGGGTATGTGTTGTTCATTGGCATGTCTAAAACACAATGTTTGAATGCATACCTCCTCCCTTGAATTCCACATTGGTTACCTTCTTTCAAAATCAAATACAAGTTTTTTGAAAGTAAATTGGTAGATCATGATTTTTTTTTCCTTTTAGTGCAATTCATACCAGCATAGGCTTTGCATGGTTTAAAGTGTTTTCTACTACAATAATATATTCTCAAATAAGTTTTGCATGGTTTAACATGTTGTCTACTATCATATATTCTTAAATAGATATGCAATGATACAATCTTGTATGTTTAACAGTTCATTTTTTTCTTGTCCATCTATTGAATTTGCATATTCTTAAATATATTTAAACAATACATTCTATGAGTTTGCATCTATGATCTCATATGTCTATCTTTCCTTTATTTTTTTTTATTAGTTAAGTGCATCTATGTAAACCAATTTATTTAGCAGATCTCATGTGCATTTTTTTCCTAAATAGTTTTTCCTTTAATTTTGTTTATTGGTTAAGTGCATCTATGTAACCAACAAAAGCATTAGTAACTAGAAAAAAATAAAATAGAATCTACTAAAATCTACTAATCTGCTAAAAAAAATAGATTTTTTTGTTTCATTAGTAACTGGGACCTGCTAAAATTATTCTGCAAAAATTATTTGATGATATGTCAATAGAATCATATTTTTGACAGTCCACAGTGAACATAAAATGAAACATTTAAATGAAAAAAAAGTATTTAAGAGTTTGATGTTTAATTTAATGCATTGTAAAAAAGAGAATATATACACAACATTAGTTAATTACTAGTTGACTTTGCCACTTTTTGACAATAGAATCATTTTTTTAACAGTACACAGTGAACATAAAATGAAACATTTAAATTAATAAATAACAGAAAAATATTTAAGAGTTTGATGCTTAATTTAATGCATTGTAAAAAGGAGAATATATACACAACATTAGTTAATTACTAGTTAACGTTGCCACTTTTTTACAATAGAATCATTTTTTTGACAGTACACAATGAACATAAAATGAAACATTTAAATTAATACATACCAAAAAAATATTTAAGAGTTTGATGTTTAATTTAATGCATTGTAAAAATGAGAATACACAAAATATTAGTTCATTAATAGTTAACTTTTCCACTTTTTGGCAATAGAATCATATTTTTGATAGTACACAGTGAACATAAAATGAAACATTTAAATTAACACATAGAAAAAAAGTATTTAAGAGTTTGATGCTTAATTTAATGCATTGTAAAAAAGAGAATATACAAAACATTAGTTCATTACTAGTTAACTTTGCCACTTTTTTTCCATCAACTTTGAGAAATCAAATATGAGACAATAATTGTTATTTTGAATTCCAAAATTATGAAATATATATATTATAATCAAAGTTTGAATAGTTATACTGTAAAATATATAAGTTTCACATTCATTTTAAGATGATAACAAAAACTAAGACATTTAACTCCAAAATTCTGGACTCTAGGCCATCGCTTTAAGATAGATCACTTCATACATGAAATTCAAACCTGAAAAAAAATAGAATTAAAAAATTTACAATTAAAACATGTGAAATAATACTGAATTCAAAAATTTTAATTAAAACAAAATTGACATACATACCAAAAGAGTTAAGTGTCATCATCCAACATACTCTTTCCCACAAAATATATTGTAAACATATTTTCCACCAAATATAATTTAGACATCTCTAAAAATAAAAAAAACAAATAACACATATTGATATATATATTGTAACTAAATATTAAATAAACAATAAGAAATAATAACATAACCAACCATAGTCAAACAGATTTAAGATCTAGTTACTCTCCAATTAAGAGTACATGATTTAAACAATTTGTAAATCTTATCTAAAATCTTAAAAAAATTTAAAGAGAAAAATTATGTTCTTGGTAAAAAGAAATTTGACTTAGAGTTAAATAATAATCTGAAAATAAATATAGAACTGTGTAGGAAGAAAGTTCACAAATCTCCATATTAAGTCATTCTTCCAATGAAATACTTATCTTCTTGTGAATAAAGTCTCAAATCCTTTAGGTGAAATTCTCTTTGTGGATAAGGTCCCAAATCCTTCAGGTGAAATTCTCATTGTGGATAAGGTCCCAAATCCTTTAGGTGAAATTATCATCCCAGGTGATGTTTCTTTTTTTTAAGTAAAAAAGAGCAGAGCCTGTTGTATTAACTTTCCAAAAAAAGGTTAAACCATAAACACCATGTATGACAACTGTCTCGGCGTGTAAGAGGAAACCGCTACAACTGGCTATCTATGCAATCTATGAGGGAGATAGATTGGCTACCATTTTTATTTCCCGAAGGAAACCAAGAAAACTGACCACCATTAGTCTAAGAAAAAGATTTGAGTCTTAGAGTTACAAAAAAATAGCGTTTAGCCATGCATAGTCTGCGGAAAACAGAGAAAAAGACTAAAACTATTAAATGTGACATTTTACCCTGTGGCCTCGCCTTCATCCATGTCACCCTCGCCAACCTCGGTGGTTGTTAGCACGAAGGCCTATGCACACGTTGGGAAGCATTGTTCTGGCAGTGTATTGGAGTAGGCCTCGTAGAGCATGTCTACTCGTTGGCTTACTAGACTGGTGCGGTTGATTAGGTCCTCCACCAAGCTTCGTAGTTCAAAGATTAACTTCAGGTGGTCCGGGTGGAGGAGTGGTAGGTGGCCACGCCCTTCCTCTTGCATGACATACAAAGGATGTGGCATAGGAGCGGTGCCACCCTCCCTATCCAAACTAGACCCTAATTCCTCACCTTCCATACCAATTTCCTCGGCCTTGGCTGCGTCGTTTCATTCCAAGGCTTCTGTTGGAGGGCTCTCGACTGCTCCTGTGGTCGGTTTTGCATCCATCACTACCAGAATTTCTTCTATGATATAGTAGGGTGGGAAATCGTCCAATTGGACATCTCCTATGTTGGAGATGTGATGTTCCTTGACGGCCTGTTGAGTAGTTTCCCTGAGAAAACATGTCGGCAAGTTCCAAGTGTTTGGGACTATGTAAAGAAGGTGTGCTGGGGGGACTTGAATGGGTTCATCCAGGATAATCTCTTCAATATAGGCCATGGGAGGCAGCTCAGGTCCTTTGTGTTTTCAGACAAGCTTTGTTCTTTCCATGGAAAGTGTCCACTCGAAGTTTTGTTGTCCCTTTTTGCGCGTAGCCAAAGCATATCAAGCAGCCCCCCTACAGGGCTTGCCTCATTCCCTTGGCATTGGAGGTGCCAGCAATGGCTTTGGCGACACTTGGACCATTCCAATCACACCAGAGCTCAAGGATGCTCCAATGCTATAGCGTCATCTCCAAATGAGCCTCTTCCTCTCCGAAATCGAGTAAATTCATGAGGAGTAAAGTGACCAGACCCACCATTAAGGAAATCCACTAAGTGCTTTGTGGTTCCGTTCCCATCATGCATGCGAGAAGTATTTTCTCATCGGCCTGGATGAACCAGCTTACCCCCATCCTTAATGGCGAGGGGATGGGGACCGATGGATTATATTTAAAGCCCGACCAAGCGATGTACCACATGGCCCCTCTGTGCTAGGTGGCACCCCATCCAGGGTCATCTTAGGTGATGTTATTGTGTTCTTGGTAAAACAAATTGTGAGTTAGAGTTGGATAATAATATGAAAATAAATATAGAACTGTGTATGAAGAAAATTCACAAATCTCCATATTAAATCATTCTTCCAAATAAATACTTATCTTCTTATGGATAAAGTCCAAAATCCTTCAGGCGAAATTCTCCTTGTGGATAAAGTCCCAAATCCTTCAAAGATTCTCATCCCAGGTGATGTTATTTGATCATATTTACACAACAATAAAATACTAATCTCCTCAGCAATTAAATACTTCTCTATTCTTCTTCTGCAGTGCTCATATAATCAAATTTTAGTATGCCCTTTCAAACTAAAGGACTCATAAATCTCCATATTAAGCAATTCTTCCAAAAAAATACTTATTATCTAAAAAAGTTCACAAATCTCTATTTTAAAAACCATTCTTCCATAAAATACTTATCTCATTTTTCTTCAGTGGAATAGATGTTCTCTTATAATCTTGCATGTACATGAAGAAAACACAAATCTGCACATATATATTAAGTCATTATTCAAAAACTATTTAGATGGGATGTATTCATATTAGATATAATGAAATGCTCTTTGAAATTATGTGAGCTAGCTCACATATACAATATGTGTGAATTATTTGTAAATCTAATTCAATGTTGGTTTTTGTGATTAGTAACCAATTTAGTTAAGAGTTTGACAATACCCTGGCAAGAAGAAATTCACTTCGTTGTATGTAGAAAACACAAATTTGTCCATACTATGTCATTCTTGGACAAGAAAGCAAGGAATGCAATCGTGGAAAATTTAGAAATTTTCTCTTTTCTGATGTGGGATAGAGTCTGTTATCAAATATTCAAACATGTTCAAGGTCAAAATTAGGTCTTCATCGTGATTTAACCTTAAATAAGTTTGAATGTATACCATTTAAGACAATAATAAACTTATCTAGGGATTCTATATATTTCAAAATAATTGATCGAAGTGTTGAATAGGAAAGGAAAAACTAAAAATTTGAGAAAAGTCAAGAACATACATTTATGAATCATCCTGAAAAGACACATCCTTCACTAATATGGGTGCTTCCTCTACTTCCTCAATCTCAATCTCCCTCCTGAGCACACTCTCAGGTACCCTCTTCTCCTCATTAGCCTATATAACACATTTCAAATTTGAAATTTTGAAAAATTATATTTAAATTATTATAACACATTAAATTTAAATGATTTTAAGACATTAAATGATACCTATGAACTCCCACCCTCTTCAAAATCTTCCAATGAAAATTGAGACAAGCATTCCCAAGTAGTAGGAAATGGAATAGAGATCTGTGAACAACACAACTAAGAACTAAATCTAGGATTCAATGGGTTCACAATTATACAAAATTATAAATGTTGTTGATCTCTTATTCAAAAGAGTGGAGATTGAATGGTTATTAGAAAACACATACCTGATTCAACCTATCCAATTTTAAACTTGTCAAATCAAATCCCCTACCTACTGGAGATTCATTTAACATATCTCCAAACTGCAATTAATGGCAAGAAGAACTCGATTATTTCTATAGAGACAATGATATCTAAATCTAGAACTAGAAGTAAACTATCATAAAATGCGTCAAAAATTCTTAAATAGAACACATACCAATCTGTGGTTTGGGTTATAATTATGAATTACCTTCTTCCAACCATCCCGACAAAATTTTGCATACTCCAAAACATCTTCTTCTAACATTGTATATAACTTTACATCTGTTTTATAAACAAATGTGGCCTAGTAATTGGCTTCTGCTTGATGACACTTCATGCCAACATCAAAACCATAAAAGATAGCTTCCAAATTTTCCCTGATTGCATTCCTGGCCTCTTTGCCAACTTCTGATGTAGTCTGCAACTCTGAAAGTGAAGAAAATTCTCATGTTGGGCGAGGTACTAAAGGTTGTGAAGGCCTCGACAATAACGCACTTTGATATGCCCCTTTGCGATCATATGTACGTCTTTTACTAGTCCCATAATATTTGGATGATAGACTAGTATAATCAGGATGTATGTGCAAGAAAAACTCTACAAAAAAGTGTCTTGCAAAATAGTGTGAAGCCTTATCGTTCCACAACAATTTCCCATATGCTGCCAAACATCAGTTATATAGATGTTCTGCAAAGTCAGGGTGCCTAAAATATTGCACCTTCAACATCTTTCGCTTTGGGCCCTCTTTGAAATTGAACATAGAAATGACGTCTTCTTTTGAAACTCTATTTTTTACTACCTCCCATTTATTAGGACCTATCACCTTTGACTTTCGCTTCCTCATTAGATCGACAAAATTGTCATTGGTTGGCCCCATCTTCTAATATGCATCTATAAAGTTTTTCAATGAATGCAAAACAATTTGCAATCTTTGTTTTCTCTCCTAAGGGAGTTCCAGGACCACCAAATAATTTTCCAACCTTTTTTTAACACCTCAGCATCACTCAAGCATCATTGATTCAATATTCTCTTCCCAGGGAAGTTCATTACCAACATCTGAAGAATAGGTGGATGTAAGCATGTAATCTTTTGTTTCTTGATAACACGACCTCCTAAATCCACCTTCACCCTCTTTACCTACATTTGAATATTAGTGACAACCACTCTCTCTTTCATTGTCATCCCTTGTTCTAAATTGATTGTCTACACACACATTTGAAAGTAACTTCAATATTTAACTTCACATAAATTTAAATACAAAAAAATACAACAAAAATAAACAAAATCAAAGAAAATTACCAGAAATATTCTCTTGTCCAGAGGCCCTACATTCTCAGGTGTAGGAGTATCAATGCACAACCTATCTAAGAAAGTTACATCCATAGCACTGGCTTGAGAAGGTTCTATAGTTGATCTATTCACGGACTCGTTTGAAAATCTCCTCTGACGAGATTGTTGTTGCTCACTTGAAGTCTCAGTCAAAGAAGGAGTTCGTGTTCTTCCTTCTTGGGAAAACCTAGATCATTTGCGAGGAATGTTTGTAGAATCCTATGTTGACATCTCTCCTCAATATCAATCCATAATGTAGAGTTTATCAATAAAAAAGTAGGGATGTACCCAAGTTCAAGAAATTAAAAACACAGAGATAAATCGAAGTTTTAATTAATCAAGCCATGAATCAATCAATCAACTCAAAGATAAGTAAGGGGTCCATAGACATCATGGAAAATTCTTATCCTTCACTCATTATCCATGCATAGAAAATCAGGGCATTTGAATGTAAAGGTATTTAAATACCAAAGTGACAACTATCGATTCGACTCCTAGCCGACTACTCAGGCACGGACTGATGACTAAATGGATACGTGACAGAAGATAAAACCACAATCTTTTCATAATAATAAATAAAACCCACACATAGAAGTCATTGAAATCATAAGTTGGGTTTGCCAAGGGATTGTCATTCAACTCAGAGTTTTATCATTCACAATGCACATCAAAGAAGAATATGCAAAGACTAGACATTCAGCCATGAATCAATCAACTCAAAGATAAATAAGGGGTCCATAGACAACATGAAACATTCTTATCATTCATTCATCATCCATGCACAAAAAAGCAGGGCATTTGAATCTATAGGTCTTTAAACATCGAAGTGACGACTATTGATTCGGCTCCTGGACGACTGCTCAGGCATGAAGTGATGACTAAATGGATAAGTGACAGAAGATAAAACCACAATCTTTTCATAATAATCAGTAAAACCCACACATAGAATTCATTGAAATCATA
Organism: Picea glauca; assembly: GCA_000966675.3. Lineage (NCBI taxonomy): Eukaryota > Viridiplantae > Streptophyta > Pinopsida > Pinales > Pinaceae > Picea > Picea glauca. The sequence continues at coordinate 91,080 of JZKD02S0057628.1, read as the reverse complement.
ATTTGGGTTCACCAAGGGACTGTCATTGAACTCAGAGGTTTATCATTCACAATGCACATCAAAGAAGAAGACACAAAGACTAGACATTCAACCATGAATCAATCAACTCAAAGATAAGGGGTCCATAGACAACATGGAAAATTCTTATCCTTCACTCATCATACATGCACAGAAAAGAAAGGAATTTGAATCTATAGGTCTTTAAACACCGAAGTGACAACCGTCGATTCGACTCTTGGTTGACTACTCAGGCACAAACTGATGACTAAATGAATAAGTGACAGAAGATAAAACCACAATATTTTCATAATAATCAATAAAACCCACACATAGAAGTCATTGAAATCAGAAGTTGAATTCGCTAAGGGATTGTCATTCAACTCAGAGGTTTACCATTCACAATGCACATCAAAGAAGAAGACACAAAGACTAAACATTCAACCATGAATAAATCAACTAAAAGATAAGTAAGGAATAGACAGCAAGGTGAATTCTTATCCTTCACTCATCATCCATGCACAAAAAAGTAGGGCATTTGAATCTATAAGTCTTTAAACACCAAAGTGACGATCGTCGATTTGACTCCTGGCCAAATACTCAGGCAAGGACTGATGACTAAAGGGATAAGGGGCAAAAAATAAAACCACAATCTTTTCATAATAATCAATAAAAACCACACAAAGAAGTCATTGAAATCAAAAGTTAGGTTCACCAAGGGAAATCAATTCAAAAAAACAACAAGAAAGTGGATTCATTAAAAGTTCCCTATGGTTGGATCCACCAAAAAAACGTATTAGAACATTTCTTTAAGATTCCTTAAAAGTTCCCTGTGGTTGGATCCACAAATACCACATATAATGTAATGCATTAGAATCCCCAAAACAAATAGTTTAATCTTCATAACCTCACACACCTCGATGTTTTAATCACAACGAGGTGAAGGTCTTGCATGATATGGATTATAGGCCATTGCTTTAAACTTCCCATTAGTATTGTTTAAATTTCATTGAGTTTTTATACTAATTCCTTTATTGTCATGTTACATGGGATGGGTTTGAGGATTGTTTGTATTCCTAATATAAATTAAGATAAGGTGGAGCAAATGTAATATTTATGATAATGTTATATCATATAACATATGAACTGTGCAAATGCTATATTATATATTTGGATCACTTGAGATATTTAAGGACAAATTGTTGGATAGTTGTGGATATAGTTGAACTAAATACATAACTGTGAAATATTTTATGGTCACCTAAAGTTACATAAAAGGACCTAATTTTACTATAAACTAAGGGATTTCCACCAAGGGATACATAAAGGGACCTAATTTTAATATAAACTAAGGGATTTCCACTAAGGGATTTATACCTAATTGTTACATAAAGGAACCATATTTCCACTAAGGTATTTCTTAACTATAAACTCCCTAACTCCCTTGCTTGATATTATTTTGAGTTTATTTGTTGTTGATTATTAATTCCTTAGGTTATCCCCCTTATCTTAAGCCCTTCTATGAATCCCTTAGCTCCCTTTCCCTCTCGTGGAGTCATAGCCCCCCATACTTGTTTGTCCCAGGTTGAAAATAATGATGTATTTTATTAATATACATAGTGATATTACAGTTTACACGACTTGTCTCACCGACCACAACATACAATCTCACCAAACTAATATCACATAGGAACCTTGACCTAACATTCATACAACAAAGCACTCTGGCCTAAAACCATCATGTCTCACCGGCCTATATGAATTGGTATACATACATATATCCAATTACTTCTTGGGGGTATTACACTCCATGGAGTTAGATGATTCAACTTCTTCCTTTTGGGATGAATGGTCCTAAAATTAATAACCCATGGATATATTGTACATCGCCATGAATTGGGATAACAAGTTTAGGATTGAGTCTAGTTTGGAGAGATTAACATTTATGGAAGTAAAGTTGTTCTCGATAGATGAGTGATTTCCATCTATTTTGTATTGCAACTCATCACGTCGAGTTTCCAAGGAGGAGACTCTGGTGGCTAGCTCATTGCCTCTAGTAGCCATAAAGACGTGGCTCCACAAGAAAGAGGTTACTAGAGATTGGTACCAACGTGATCAATACAGTGTTCTAGTCCTATTGAGATAACTTCCTATTAGTGGGGCGAATGGGTCCACCAAAAAGGATAATTGGAAAGTGGTACCACCATCATCAACTCGACACCAGGATTCGATTGAGATAGGTATTAAATAAGGGTGCAGTTAGAACTCATTTTTTTTTCTTTTACTCCTCTGGAGTTATACTCCCACCTTAAATAATATCGCACTAACATAATGCTTAAATTAGCAATACTGTAGTTTATGTAGGAATTATATGGATTGGTAATAGGAAGCAGGGTTTCTAGTGACAGAATGCATAAATTCACATTACAACTAATTCTATAGGAATTTCATGGGATCACAATAGGGAATAGGGTTTTGAGGTTCCTAAGGGTAAGAGAGTGTGAGGTTCTATAACTCTCTAATATATGTCTACGGTACAACAATAATACTTGGACCAATTTCTCAAGGAACTAACTAAGGAGGCTCAATTGTTCCCTTAGTTGTACTACCTGATTACCTAGGTACTAGATAGTAATATTCCCAAGTACTGTTTTTCTAGGTTCCACTATAGCTACAAGATGGTCGATCAACTTATCTAAAGTTGTATTCAAGTAACCAGAGGGACTTCCAATATACCCTAGGATACATGGAAGTGAAATTTCATATATAGGTGTTGTCTAATATGGTACTACTCAAAGGGGTTCCAACATGGGTTACAAGGGTGTCCAACCAAGTGAAACCTCTTGTTTTTCCTACATGTATTCTTCCCCTACCACAAATTTATCCACTGAATGGTAGATCATTGTTATTTATAAATGCTAGAATACAACTCTACCCTGGAAAACATTTCTCTAAAATATCAACTTAAGAAAGTTATATGATACCAATTGTCATGTTCTTTATTAGAAAAATTGGAAGATGCAGAGGAGAAATGATATATTTTACATAGATTCATTGCAAACGTGACAAATTGTAACCACAATAGCCAAATAAAGAACTAAAATACCACAAATGTTCTACCTTTATTGATGAGAGCAATGTTCACTTGTTTCTTCGAGGGGAAAACCTTCAATTGAGCTGAGCTTCAATTATAATATATTTCACAAGACATTTTACTACATTGTTTCTACTTCTTTATATATCTCTTTGTACCTCCTAGGAACATTCTAGAGAAAGGACTTTTTAATACGCAAAACCTTGTAGTAAGCTTTCTTACCATTATTTTTTTCACACAACTACATAGACCTTATTTACTAGAGATGCCCTCCATACATAAGAAACTATCTATCTACTTAAAGGGTTAGGGTAGGATCCTAACACAACTTCAAAATCAAATCAAAGGAAAAATCTTTTTACGAAATATCTTCTCTCTAAAAATTCATTGATAAAAAATTCTAAATTACAATTAAAACCATGTCTAACATGGATTTTGTGTTCACTATCACTCATTGAAATAAAATTTTAATCATTGGAGTTGCATCGTATTCACTACTTAGTTACTATGGACCATGCGTAAAGAATGTCTAATCACATGGCCTTAGAGACACTAATGATCTACATAAAAAAAATATTTGATATTATGATTGACTAATTCTAGCCTTCATGATAAGTTATGGAAAAAAAATACTATTATTGCTCAATTGTAAAAAAATGATTTTTTTGGAGAATTAGAAAAAAATGTATTTCCTTTGAGACGTGGAAACTCGAATTTATTAAAATGGGAGTGTAGAGTATTACACACCAACAATGCATAAAGTGCACTATATCGAATCAATGTACTGATACATATAAATGCAACACAGTTTGTATCAAGATAGACAAACTACCTTGATCACTCAATTTATTAGTTGAGCAAATATCTCAACCTCACACCATTCTATGACTCTTAGTTGGAGAGAATCTCTCTCACAACCAACTATTTAAAAAAAACCTAAATACTAGGAACATACTCTTCTCATAGAGATGAACTCTACCCAATAATGACCAAAACACATTAGCAAACATAATTTCCTCACACATTATTAAGACAAATAGGATTTACATATTCCAACACTCTCCCTTAATGAGTACTTGTATTAATCTCCAATAGTTGAGGTCCTCATTAACACCTTCTATTTTGCAACACATGCTCCACTATGAATTGAAGAACCTCATGTTTTGTAAAGTCTATCTCTGGTCCATCCTAGTTTTCATCTCGTACCACAATCATATATACATCACCAAACTATTAATTTCTATATAAAGGAACAACCATACTCCGAAATGCATGAATAATCATCCTCTACAACCGTCGGTCTAATAGGAACTTCCTTCATGTACATGGTTCATTCAACCAATTGATGGACTTCCCTTAACTTCACCTTCCAAAGTCTAAAACCAATAAAATGGTCCACACCTAGTTTTGAAGAACTCCAACATAGAGGCTACTACTATTGTATACTAGTAGGTTATCCAAATAATCACGGATACATGGAAAAGGCATAAGCATTCCTATCCAGGTCTTACAAAGATATGCCCTTTACATGTTACACACATAAATAAGGTACATACATTACATACTCCACTCATGCTAGGTACACATTCAAACTTTTGAAGGACCAATACATAGAACATGACATTATAGACTTGTTACAAATACACCATGTGACTCACATAAGCATATGATCTTTAGTATTTTTTATTCATCCTCGCACAACTTTTACCTTTATTATCACCAACATTTGTCTTGTGTTGCTACCATCTTCATTGTTGTCTCAACATTATCATCAACTTCCCTTCGATCGAGATTTCTTCACTATGGGATTCATCTTTGAACTCACTTGCTCCTTTCTTTTTTACCTGCAAACAACTTATCATTGATTTCCATATAGAAATCAATCCATCTACTGAGATATATGAGTACCATCCATTGTACTCGCTAGTTCTCTAGGAATCCTTTTCACCTACATGGTTCATAAACACATTAGACTCTCCCTTCATCATAACTTGGTCCTAATTATATTCTCACACTCTGAGATTTCTCCATTTCACATTTTCCCCCTTAATCGAAGATCCAACTTCTTCTATTATACATGAAGCTAGCATATGAGTACACATGCCACCATCATACCTACCCTAGTGGTCCATTCCATAACTTGGTCCATTGTCGTAAGTGTCACACTTTTGTCGCAAGTGTTGTAAGTGTCGGATTCTCATTTCATAGGTGTCGCATCATGAACGAAACCATAAAAACACTTGATACAACCCCTAAAACATGTTATAAGAAGAGGCCCCATCATATGATAGTAAAAAAAAATGTTTTTCTATGAGAATTGCTCATCTTGGAAACTTTTGGGAAAAGCAACACTCCCCTACTCATATACAGGGAGCACTAGTTCTCTTTGTCCATCTCGTAGGGAGCATTATAGTGCTCTGTTGCCCATTTTAAGGGAGCGCCGAATTGGTTGAGAAAATCTTGGAAGAAATCCCTTTCTCTTCTAAATACAACTATGGATGGATAGAGTTGGTTTGGCTCGAATATAACCCTTAGGTTGCATCTCAGGGAGATATCACAACTATTGGAGCCATATCCTCAAATAATTCCAAATATAACCAAGGTGGTTGATCCTCTCAAAGCCTATAAATGGAAGCATTCTCATGGTGAATAAGAGAGGAAAAAATCAGCAAAGCATTGTTATTCTGATTCTGGATCTTTCGAGCAAGGGTTGGATGAGGAGAACTTGGAGATTTTGTTGCAACATCATCTGAAGATTGTAAGTTTCCTTTTGAAGTTCTCATTAATATACTTGGTCTATTTTCTTCTAGTATGTGTTTACATGTACTTGTCTATGCATGTCTTAATCTTCATAGATTGATTGATTTTGTCTAATCCATTAGAGTAGGATATAATCATTTGTCTCATGTTGTCCATTGCAGGTATTGTTTGGAACTCGCGGATTGCAGCAACTTGGACAAACTTCGAATGTGAGGTACATCATACTCTCCCTCCTCTCTTTTTCGATGGATAAAAATAATATATATGAATGGTCGTGTCAAAAGGTAGTTTTATGTCTTGGTAGAGGGGTCTGTACTCCAAGAGAAAGTTCACCTATCTGTAGGGGAATATTTTTGTAACAATATGGTGTTATTTGTAAATTCGACCCCTAGTAATTATAAAGTGGTTTTAGCCACTTCTAGGAGAAGTCAACACCACCAAGTGAAGATTCACAACCCTAGTGACACCTCACAATTTGTATTTATATGTGATCATGGTATCTCATTTGAACACACTCACCACACTAGCTCTGCATCTATGAAGAAGTGCGCAAGTCTTGGAGGAGCAGTTGCTCCAAGTAGGGGTGACGTCGAGGAGGGATCTTGGTCTATGTCTTGGTATTTCTTGGTTAAGTGGTGCCCTACTATTCTTAGTGAAGGAGTAGAGGAGGATATTCTATTCAGTATTCGGTCTATCTATATTAAGGAAGTTTTTGTTGGGTTTTCTCCCCCATGAGGGTTTCCTAGGATAATTTGTGTCTCTATTGTTTCTGTGATTGCCTCTCTTTCAATGATCTTATTTATGCAGCTAATGTGCTAAATGATTATAATAATAAAGAAGAACCATAACTGCTAGATATATAAGTAAAAACATCAACATGGTATTAGAGTAGTCCTGAAAGAAACCAACTCGCAATTTATAAGAAGTGACTAGCCTCGACACACCCTCTCCAAAATCCAGTTTTTCAGTATTGCAACTGTCGCAGAATTAGGGTTTCTGCATAAACCCTAAGTGTGAAATTTTCCCCGTTTAAGGAGGATGTTGGGGGAATTAACCACATATAGGATCTCTCCCTAGGAGGTCGCATCTAGTCCTTGGATTAGAATTCCAAAATTTGAAGTTTGAAAAATTAGGGTTTCCTCATAAAACCCTAAGTTGCACTTGTAGTTGAAGTATCGGTTGTAGTTGCAGTATCAGTTGCAGTTGCAGCGCCAGTTCCTTCATGTCAGTTCCTTCATGCCAATTGCAACACCAGTTGCAGTGCCCACACAACTACAGTACCAGTTGCAACAAAATATTTTGTGAAGTTTTGGGACTGATTTCTATTGTCTTATTGCTCCTTAGCAAATCTCCAACTACCTTTAAATTTCAAGTTGCAACACCTTTGAAGTTTTAAAGGTTTTTTTATTTATTACTATTGTTGTTGGATGGTGCCACCACCTACCAATACTTTCATAGGTATGTACTTACATATATTTAAAATGTATCATTATTTTAAAGGGTACTTGCAGGGAAAATGATCTTTTGTCTAAGCAACAATCATAGATCCAAAAGGATCACAGATCCAACACATTCAGAGGAACTATGCACCCTAGGTTCGATTACTTTGATATGCCTCTACTTGTTATGGAATTATTGTGATCTTATGAATAATCAAGCTATATTTTGATCTGTTGAAGTTATCATACTAACCATTGGTCAAAATTAAAGTCAAAGTATTAGATTGATTAAGGTTGAGATTATAGATTTTATTCTATAACTCATATTTATGTCAAGAAAGAATATTATCTTAGAAGAGAATACTTTTCATCTTGGGTGAAGGAGACTCGAAAGAAAAGAAACAACATTCATTCTTGAGGACAAGACTCTAAGTTCTAGGTTTGATTGATTAAGTTGATAAGATTAAAATTTGCACATCTCAATTTTTATAACTACCTCATTACAAGTGAACACTATAGTTGTGATAGAAATATTTGAAAAGTTTTATACTTGGTAGGATGTGAGCATTATTGAGATAAATGCTTATTCTAATCATTTACCAGATATAACTAACATCTCCTATAGGAGTAACTTCTTGTTTTGTTTCCAGGTTGCCATGGAGGAATGATTGATCACAACACTAGAAGAGTGTTTCTGGGTAAAATCATGAAGCTGGGTAACACTTTCGTGACAATCGGGTCTCCAAAATTTCTAGCGGCAATTTTTCGGCCGAACAAATATTACTTTCGACCGAAATATTATTCGGCCGA
>JZKD02S0057628.1:64950-76530 GCA_000966675.3 Picea glauca | reverse complement strand
TGTGCAACCTTATTGCTCAAGTGTCCGCCTAAAGGACATGGATGACACATTCTCACTACGCAATCGAACCCATTTCACTTTGAGCTCCTTCGTATGGATGATTATTGTATGTGACAAAACAGGGAGGGAAGTGTTTTGAAAATTTGGTTAACTCGGTGAAAAAATCCATACGAAGGAAAACGAGATTGTGTTTTCTAAAAATGGTAGTAAGTTGTTAAAAAAAACTTGCAGATTTTTATTTATTATTTTTTTTTGAAAATCCTAAAAATATGTAGATTTTTATAGTTCTTTATAATAGTTCCTCCTAATACTATTTTAGATTTTTTTAATGTAAATTATAAATAATTTTTTTGAAAATCTAATTATTTCAATAGCTCTTAAAATAATAGATAAAATGTCTACTCAATACACACTTTGGACATTTCAAATACTCAATACACAACAACAAGCTCTAAGAATTAACCATACATATTATTAATATGTATTTACTCTATTTGAACGACTGCAATGGCTCTCCTCCTCCTATTGGATGCTTGCCCTGAAATAATGTTTATCTAGTATTTTTTATGGTTGTTGAAAATATGGGCGGTGTTTACTGCTGGATTGTCAGGGTTGTTCTTTTAATTTTTATTTTCAAAGGACGGGGTTTTTGATTGATTATCTGGTTCTTATTGTCAGCGAGTTTGTTTTATGGTTATTGAAAATATGGACTGATAACATTAAAAAATTAGGAGTTTACGTGATCAAATCAATCTAGGAAATATAAAAGTTTGATCAAAAATTTAATATGGGTGCACATCAATCATATAATTCTCTTTAAAATTCAGTAGTGGTGCACACTCAGTTGAGAAAATATAAGTGTTTGATTCAAAATTTTAGATTGTTGCATGTAAATATACAATTTAAGCTGAAAGATTTAATTTGATAATTTAAAATATTTGGATATACCTAAAGGTAAGGGTAAGGGCATCAATAATATATGACCGCCATAAAATTTTAGATGACTATTAGAAATGAAACCAAATTTCAACTTTGTATGCAATCAATTTGCATATACAATGATGTTACATTGTGTAAAAATCAAAACTTTATATTAGCTAAATTTATTGTAATAACGTCAAAAAAATTTGTATCATTGTATTTTTGTTTTGAGTCATGGTTTTTGGAAGCAAATTCATGTGTGTTGGTTTGAAATATGTGTGTTGGTTTGAAATAGTAGATCATTGTTTATATCCTTATTTAATAAGGAGGTTGTATTCCTTGTATTGTATTTTAATATTAGTATATCAATTTTTGATGATAAAGAAGGTCTCACTCAAGGTGAATCTATAAAGATTTTAGATGAATGAAAGAAAAGTTATAGAGAACCCTTATAGTCATTTTTATCTTTATATTTTATTAAAGAGAGTATCTATTACAATTAAATTTATACTATTTTATTAAAGAAATTATTTATTCCTATTTAATTCATTTCTTTTAGTTACAATTAAACTTACAATGCACCACTCATATGAATATAACATATGATTATAACATAAATGCAAGTATCTATTATTGCAAATAAGCCTTAATGAAGAAAATATCACCAGTATACATCATCAACACAATACACAAGTTTTGAAGAGGGGTATCATTTCAATCATATTCACCATAAACAACAATATCATTACATCAAATATTCTTGCTCACTAAAGACATAACTCGTTATAAAACATAAACTCTATATGATCCCTTTAGTTCTCAAACCCTTTATAACCCTTTATAAACATTTCTCGATCGCCCGCGTACTAGGGGGCCCACACCCGCAAAACCCCCTGTACAACCCTCCATACAGGCCCTACCCAAAAAATAGAAACCCTAATTCTATGCAGGAGGATACGACAACTAACCTGAAGCTCGATGATCCTGAATCGGTTGCCTCGATCTCACGGAATCTCCAAATCTCTTCTAAAATCACTTGTCCACTCAATAAGATAACAGGTACAAATGAGGTGGCATTTTGGGCCCTACAACTATATATAGTCCATTTTGCCAAACTTCCAGACTCAATTCTGAGAGCTCTGGGCGCCCTTTTTTTGATCCATCTTCAGCCACAAGATCAAGACCTCGTTACCTACACAATTCCATTCCCCAGACCATTTTTCATCCTCAACCCCCGGAGGGCATTTTTCTCATCTGACACTCACGTTCGCATGCTTGCATTCACATATTATTGAATAACTATTATATGATCTTTCTCTTCAGATATTGTTCATGTCAGGTATTTAGTTTTCATGTGTGCAGGTACTTGATCCTCATACGTCAACAATATCCCTTCAGGTATATCATCGACACTGGCATGTAGTCATTCCCTCTAAATCTCACAATGCATCTCCCAGTCACACCCTCTGCTCTTTGCCTCTAGGATCCCTATATCCGGCTCTGCAGTATTGTCACCTCCACTGCATTTCGGTACTGTCAATCGGTAGAATTTCTTCCCCACATGAGTTGTCCCATTCATAGTCGCCTTTGGCACCTTGACACTCATGTTATTTTCACCCCTTAGATATGGGAGTCCCAATAGTCTTACGCATCATCGAGAACCAACCACATACTCCATCTCCTCATTATGCTAGCCTACCCAATGGACTCCCAAGTTAATTCATCATGATTCTATTTTAGCTGCATCCCCGCAGCATCATTAACCATCCATTTTCATCCACCGTTAGTTTACCCATCTGCAGATTGTCCTCCATACATTTCCCTAAATACAGAAACCTGCCTATGGGGCCCTAACCCTCCACTTGTTTTTCAAGCAACTTGCACCATCATCAAGCCAAGCCATCTTACACTAGGGCACCCGTTTCTGTATCTGCACAGTTATCCCAACTTATTTTTTATTCTTTTGATAATTGTACAAACCCTTTTTCTGCATTTTCATAGCTTTTTGTTGTCGCCTTTAGCAACCCTCCTTTTTCTGGCAAAGCAACCCTTGTCTCCCTTGGTTGGGGAATTTTTCACTTCCCGACATCAATGCCACTATCCATAAACACCAAGCATCTTACAACCCATACACCTTTTTTATCTCTGCGTTTGTCCATTGTGTCACACCTCTGGCACAACTCACCCTCATCTAGTCATCCCCCTGGCGCTAGATTCAGTTTTACAGTTGCTGCCACCTTGCATATCTCCCCAACCAAGGGCAGTCTTGAGTCTCACCGCATCTTGACTTCGTCCATATACCTCATCAGTTCTTGATCTTATACAATGGATTTCAAAAAGCTCTTTGCTTCTTGGAGTTGTGTCTCCCTTTCTGTCCACATCAACACGGTTTCCAGAAGGGCGAAAATATCTTGACTCTCATTACCTTTACAATGAGCAGTCTCGAACGGCACATGGAAAACCACCATTGTTCTCTGTTGTCGTTGACCCCCATAACATTCGACTTCAACACTATCTCATGTTACAGTGGGTCTTACTTTGCGACTGTTGCAGTTGTTTTATCTTAAACGAAGACCTCTGAAAATTTCATAGACTATCAATGTCTGCACATTATTGACACTTCTCACAGGTGTCCTTTACCTTTTTCAGAGTTTTGTTCACCATCAGAATTTTCCTTTGTTATTATCAAACCGCCTCGGAGGGTGCTGCAGTGATATACGTCCACAACACATCTTCAGTTATTTTATTACATCTTTTTGAGTTACATGACATGAGAATGGGGCATGACGACCTCATTTGTACACAATTTTATTTTTTCTCCCACACCTTGGGAAAGGCTTGCGTCCTATAGGTTCCACTCTCCTTCCAATGGATCGCTCTTGACACTCCCCACAACACTCTTTCTTACACATGTACTCTCAGTAGAAGAAACATTAATGTATTTCAGCTATACATATGCTACTAACCTCACACATCAAGGGGCATCTATTATCACTGGAATTTCATCTGCAAATGGTTATAGGAATCCAACATCTTCAAAACACTCATTCATTCACTCATGGCCCAAAAATGCATCTCCAAAAGGTCCAAAACTATACAACCAGCAATAAAATCAACATGCGCTAAAAACACACAAGGCGAGCGTGCACGTGTGATAGTCAGATAACGTCGAAAAATCGCACATGCATCTGATGCGTGATTGTGGACGCAAAAAACCGCGCACACCTCAAAACGCTGCATTTATGATATTGGTCGGCCTTCCACCCACTTCTGGTTCATCTTCCAAGTCAATTTGAGATCCAAATCTCGGTTGAATCCGACTAGGGGGTTGGTCAAAGACCTAAAGGTGCCCTAAAGGGCCCCTTATTCACACTAAGAACTAGTTACATAATACCTCAAAGCTATGCTATAAAAGGAAGCCATGGGTGCACTATATTTTCAAGGAATTCATTTGCATCGTTATGTTGCTGATATTCTCTTGGAGGATCCTCTTTCCTCATCAAGAGCATGCTAGCATCATTTCAGTTAGCCATTCATATCACCTCTAGATTGAATGTGCTTTGGATTCTCTTCATCATTTCATTTTAGTTCCTTATTTGTAAGAAGAGATCAATATTTGGGGGTTCAAGAGCCCTCCCTTGGAGGAAGAGGGGACCCAAAGTCTCCCTTTCTCTTTGGTGTTTTTTTTCCACTAATACAATCATTTCCATTGGTGGCATGGGTCTTGTTTATTTCTTGTTCTAATGTCCTTATGCACTCTAGTTTAATTGCTTTTATCATTCTCAGTTTAATTCTTTTCTTATATTTTATGCTTTACACTTCCAACTCTTTCCTCTACTTTTGTCTTGCCTAGCTGACCCAACTAGGCTTGTAAACACCCTTATTTTGCTCATTAAGGTGACAAAAGAGGTGCAACAATGACGAGAGTCATCGATGTGAAGGTGGACATGCGGCACTAGATCTAGAACTCCATAGGAAAGTGGAGGAGGAAAGGTCCGAAGATCCAAGGAAGATATCTCAATCATCAATCGAGAAGGGAATCAGACGGCTGTTGATCTGGTTGAGGAGACCAAAGTCCCAAAGCGGGAGCACAACCGTTGATTGGGGAGGATACGTGTCAGTAGATCTTCCACTCCGGAAGATAACCAGTCAACAGTGGCGAGGGTTTGAGAATTGAGATTCCCAAAGGCCAGATTCACAGAGGAAATCTTAGCCATAGATTAAGAAGGACAAGTGCTGATAGATCCTTTGCTCCAGAAGATTATCACACGGGGAAAAGAAGGAGTTTGTGATTTGAGGTTCCCGATGGTCGGATTCGTAGAGGGGATCCTGGTCGTAGATTCAGGGAGGTAGGTGGCAACATATCTTCCACTCCGGAAGATTGCCATACAGAGGAAGAAAAAATTTGAGAGTCAAAATTCCCGAAGGCCGAAAATCCAGAATCAGCCATAACCGTTGATTTGGAAGGGAGCTACGTGTCAACGGATCATGGAGATCTGTGATTGTGCGTGGAAGGAGGAAGAAGATGGCAGGAAAGGGGATTCGATAGCAGTCGTTGATCACAGATCACCGCCGAAAGCGAGAGATCGCCGGACGGGAAGGATTGCGGGGCCAAGACATGCTTGGACGTTAATTCTCCTTGAGTAGGCAGCAATTTCAACCAAAGTTTTAACAAAGTGATATGTGACATCTAGAGGTGAATTGCGGGGTGAAAAGTGGGTTGGTCTAAAACCACTCTTGCCCACACCCGCAATCGCGCATTTGCACAAGGACACAACACGAGCCATATGAAGAAGGGGCTAATCGTAGAAGGAGTTGGTGCCTGAACCTTAGTGGTTGGAAGCACGCAGGAATACCTCGCGGGTCTGATAGAACCTGCACACAGAAGGAAAAGGGGCTTGTTTATAATTGATTTGGGTTCAATCAGGAGACCGAAGAGTCAATTCGACTCAGAAATTAGAAAGATCCTAGACTGGGAGGTCGCAGAACCCTAGGAGGGGAGGGGGGTTGCATCATAAATGCACTATTAATCAATGCATATAGTTACTATCATCACACCACGAAAATAAGATGATTGCAACATTACATTGCTATGCAATGACATGGACTAGAGGCACTGTGTACAGTGTACCAAGTCAATGCGAAGAACATCAATTCATGTAATAAAATGAAATACACTTAAATATTTCAATAGATATATATTTTAATTTATGTCACACACCATTACATGTGTGCCTAGTAAATATCAACATGCCAGACATCGATGTGCCAATTTACTACCAATACACCAAGCGAGCAGGACTTGTGCATCCTAATATTGTGTTGCACTAATGTAAACCCATCACATCATTAATGGTGCTCTTAAAAGTCATATAGTACACTAGTTCATGCAATAAAATGCAATACACCAAAACATTTTTCTCAATATATTTTTAGTTTATTTCATACATTGGTGTGTATAGTCATAAGACATGAATTGATATTGCAATATATTTTTTCCATTATTTGGTGATGTGTTGACACAGATGAATCTCACTAGTAACTAGGGCATCAAGTAAAAATGAACACATAACCAAAGTTGACACGTTATCTTCCACTAATGCATTTAATTTATTTTTACACCTCACACTATTCATGGTGCATATGGTTAGCAGTGCATTGATATTTATTAGACGCATCAATTACTACAGACCTGTTCATTTCATTTATGCCAATGAACCACCAAAGAATGGTAAAACTACTCTACAATGTTTGTACGAACCAATGCATGAAATAAATTGAACCAGACCAAGACAAATAAATAGGGTACTAACGAACCAAAGCATTTATACTATTGTAACACCGGTTTATTAATATGATTATAGTGCATGAATAAAGACATATTTAGCAATAGTGTGTTTCATACAAATTTATTGAAAACATCAATGGAAGACTCCATTTTAAAATGTAAATAATTATGCATTTAAAAATATTTACACAATGAGGTGAATTTTACATATATCACACCAATGTATTTACTTATCATAGGTATAATACCAAAGTTAAAATCTTTGCTAAAAGCACTATGTGTTCGTTTGGAGTAAAAACTTCCATTAAAAGTAAAGCAAGGAGAAGTGTTTTTGCTAAAGCCTTCACAAAACCTTGTACTCGTGTAGTGTGAGATTTTGAGATTTATAGTTCTTCCTATTAAACTCTAAATTCCAAGACAACCGATTAATAATAATATTGGAATTTCATTTTGCTAGACTCTAGACTCCAAAACAACCTATTAATAATAATATTTAATTCTTAATGAATAACATTGACACTACTTTTTCAGTTAAAAAAAATTAATAATAATGAATGTAACATCTTAGATGTTAAGTGGGTGTGTACACAAATCATTTTTTCATCACTGCCATGCCATAAATAGGCCCTTTAAAATTTCACATAATGTGTTAGATGTGATGCTCGGGCCCTCGCTTGGCACTGCCCTATCATTTTTTTTCCACTTTACACAACATGACTCATCACCATTGCTCCTCTTTCGTCCCTTTCCTAATAATCACCTTTGAACCGTTACCTCCTCACAGTAAAACCAAAGAATTGTAATTAACGCAAGAATCGCAAAAGCAGAACCGGCCTGTTTTGCAATACCCGGCATTGGAAACTCAACCAATTATGCGTTCCACTATCCCCGCAACAAGTATCGTGTCGCAGCTGTATTAGAGTGCAGGCTGACGTGGGGATTCGAGTAAGTGAAATGCTCAAGTCGATTTCGCGTGACCTGGCCGGGGCCCTACATTTATTCTACCAATATATCACATAATTAAAGTCATTGTGACTCCGATTTGAATCACTTTCCACAAATAACCAAACGTATAGGCTCAACTATTGCCATCGGAAAAGGAAGAATATTTTATTTTAATTGAAGACCCACTTCTTAGACTATTTCATATTACACCATTCACATCTGGAAGAGTGTTGAGGGACACTTTAAGCCCAACCCCACCGTACTTTCTCTTCCATTCTTGTATGGTGTAATAGTCACTTTTGAAAACATTAACCAAATAGTTATAAATTTAGAACTTGTATGGTGTAACAGTTACTTTTGAAAACATTAACCAAACAATTATCAATTTAGACTATGAGAGAAAGCTTCAGCTGTAGAGGAAGAAGAGTGGAGGCAGAAAAGTAGAGCGATCTGGATCAAAAGTGGTGATAAGAACACTAAGTTCTTTCACCATTTCACAAGCTATAGGAGAAACAAAAAATTCATTTGAGAAATTAATGATGGTACAAGGGTTTTACATACGGGACAAGAAGCTATTAAGGTTGAAGCAGTTAAGTTTTTTAAATCATTCTTTAATCATACATGACATAATACAATTACTAATCAGATCAATATAGTCAGATTGTTTCCCAGCATTGTGTGGGAGGAGGACATAAGGCACTTGGAAAAAGTTGTGACAAAGGATGAATATTGGAAATTCTAAGGGGCTTTGCAAAGGACAAAAGTCATGGACCAGATGGTTGCACTGTGAAGTTTGTCTTACACTACTTCGAGTTGATTGGTCAGGATTTATCAGACATGGTGGAAGAATCTAGAATTAGAGGGGACGCAATCAACTCCATTAATTCAACCTTCCTCACACTAATTCTCAAAGAAAATAATCCCACTGAGTTCAATGATTTTAGGTCGATAGCCTTATGCAATTTATGTTATAAGATAATAGCTAAAGTGATTGCTAAGAGAATTAGACCAATTCTCTCCAGATCATTATCAGAAGAACAACTGGGTTTTCTTAAAGGAAGGCAAATACTTGATGCAATTGCATCTGCACAGGAATGTTTACATAGCATAAAAAACAAAAAACTACAAGCTATTATCCTGAAGCTTGACTTAAAAAAGGCGTATGATTGTACAAACTGGGACTATCTAAGGCTAATTCTGCTTCAGAGTAGTTTTGGTATTCCAACTACAAATTGGATTATGGCATGTGTCACTTCTACAAATTATGTCATCCTAATTGATGGAGAGCCCACAAACTTTTTTAAAAGCTTCAGAGGTCTCAGACAAGGTTGCCTGATGTCGCCTCTTCTTTTTGTCTTGGCTATGGAAGGTCTTAGCCTGGCTCTCAAAAAATCAAAAGCCGAAGGTACTATCTCTGGAATCAAGGTTTCTACACTAATCAAAGTTCTTCATCTTTTATTCGTAAATGATATATTGATAATGACCAGAGCATCTCTTTCGGAATGGGAGGTTATTCAGGAAATTCTTCAAAATTTCTGCAGCGCTTCGGGTATGGTTATCAATCCACAAAAGTCATTCATACTCCATTCAAGGGTCCAGATGAAAACTCGTATGGCTTTAAAGGAATTTCTCCTCTTCCCTTTGAAATATTTGGCCTTAGGTTTCAAATATATGGGATATTTTTTAAAATCTGACAGTTGGCAATGGTTATTAGATAATTATGAGGCTCGGATTACTCACTAGAGTAATAAGTGGCTATCTCTCGAGGGAAGATATGTATTGATAAAGGCGGTCTTGGAGAGCCAACTAGTTTACTGGATGGCCTTAGCTCACATCCTGATAGTTGTTCTTCAAAGAATCTGTAAATTATGTTTCAATTTTCTCTGGTCTGGAAACAATCATAGTCATAGGTATCACTTAAGTAACTAGATGTCCATTGCTAGACCAAAAAAACATGGAGGATGGGGCCTACGAAATATTATCTTATTTTATAGAGCATTACAAAAAATACTATGTGGAGAGCTCTCATGAGACGTGGAATCTGGCAAAATATTCTCAAGGATAAGTACTTTCCTCACACCTCAGTTTTGACTTGGCTCAGATCAGTGGATCTGAAACATCCTTTTGGCTCTCAGACATGGAAAAACCTTCGTAATACATTGCCAATCATTATTCACTGGATGGCATGGAAGACGGGGTCTGGTGTCTCAATACAAGTTGGAAAGAATGTGATTATAGGTTTGGGACAGGAAGCCATCTTGTCAAGGGAACTGATAACCAGTCTCAATCAAAAGCACATTTTTCTTTTATATTAAGCGAGTCGGCCACAGACTGGGAATGCGACAGGTACCAGTTGGATTAGCAGTGCCAATTTAGGACTGGACGGGCCACTAGTTGAAGAATGGAAGCGCTATACACAGTTGTTGAGATATTATGGCATAGTGTTAGTTGAAAAACATGATGAATTGATCTGGATGGGTGGAGATAAGTTAGGCCATATCTCGGTCAAAAATGTTTATGAAGAATTATCAAACTCACTGTGGAATTATAAACTTGGGGGTTGGAGAAGAGATTTATGGAAGTGGGACTGTCTTCTAAAATTAAAGCTCTTCATTTGGCTTTTAGCAGAAAACAAAATTCTAACCTGGAAAAATATTCAAAAGCGTGGATGGAAAGGGCCAAGTATTTGCATTTTATGAAAAACTAATAGAGAATCTTCAAAACATCTTTTTATTAACTGCGCCTTTTCCCTAGCAGTTTGGGTGGAAATAAAAAAGACTTTGAATTTAGCCATTGGTTGGAATGGAAACACTGTGATAGAATCCTTCAAAAACTAGAAAATTTAGAACTCAACTTTGAAATCTCTGTCGACATACACTTGTTGGTTTATATGGATAGATAGGAATAAGTCTATTTTTGAAGAAAACCCACCTTTTGTTCAAAGAATAGTATTTCTAACAAGGAGTGCTATGGGTTTATCAAAGAATGATTTTCAAGCTAAAATTCCACTGTTAAGGGTTTATTCCTATCCTGTAAACAAAATACTTGTTTGGTTTGATGGGGGCGTCTCAGAACTTTGGCAAACTAAGTGGAGTAGGTGGAATTATTAAGATTGATGACTCTAGAGAGTACAAATGGATTCTAAATTGTGGGTGTGGAACTAATACTAGAGCGGAACTAATGGGAGCTTGGGCGACTATAACTCTTGTTGTTAGATTGTCTGTCAATACTTTATATGTTTATGGGGACTCTAGGACAGTCATTGAATGGCTCAATAGGAGAAGAGATCTAAGAGTGGCAAACCTGGATGCATGGAAGGATAGAATAGAAGAGATATGTCCACAGTTCTGTTCTATATCCTTTGAGCACATATTCAGAGAAGCAAATGAACAGACAGATCAACTATCAAAGAAGGCACTTCTCAGCTTCTAAGGGAGAATTGCATATAATTTATGGGTTGAGGGACATGAGGGACCTTCACAGTTCATATATTTGTAGTCTCATTTTTTTAGATGTTTTTCTTCCTTGGCACTTTCTCTTTGGTCTCTTTTTGTTGTACCCTCCCCTATGAAAGAGGGTCTTTTTTGTTTTTTGTAAGTAAAGTCCCACTGGTTACATTTACACATAATTTTTTGGTAAGCATAGTCAATTATGATCATTGACTGGATAGAGTGACTCGATGCCTTGTCAACAAAGAGCAATATATGTAAAAATATTATATTATTATCAATATAATGTGCAATTTTCTTTTGGAAAAAAAACAATCATGTTAATGTAGATTTATAAATAAAATATTATTCATAAAATCTCATGGTCTTTTACATAAAATTCATCTTCTTCTTTTTAATATAGGTGTCTTTTACATAAACATCACTTTTTTATATATAGGTATATAGATTTCTAACTGCAATTCTAACTATTATCCT